>BJCO01466589.1:0-11997 GCA_018326465.1 Flaveria floridana
CGTTTTTGAGCGTTTTTGAAGTTTTGAGTGTTGTAACTAAATCATTACACCCACTACCTATTTATACTATCATATAAGGGCAAAATGGTCCAAAAAATGTGGAAAAAACGGTCAAAAAACAGCCCCCAACGGCTATATAGCCGTTTTTAAACGGTAAAAAAAAAAACGGTTCGAACCGGGTCGGAACCAGGTTTTTGGAACCGGTTTCCAAACCGGGTTGGATCAAAACCGGTTCCAAACCGGTTTGGGTGAAAAAAATCAAAACCGGTCCCGAACCGGTGGGTTTTTTCGGGTTGGAACCGGTTTGGGGTAATTCCGGGTTCAAACCGGGTCGGGTCCGGGTCGGGTCTTCGGGTCGGGTCGGGGAACCGGGTTTGGTGTGCACCTCTAATTCATACTACAAATCTTAAATAATTACCCTACTGGCCTACAGACGTCGTTGATGTGATTCTGGGCTTTTCTGGGCTGCAACTAATTTGATCGAGCCCACTTGAACTTGCAACCAAAACAAATATAGACACCACTTGCTTTTTTATTCTTGTATATATATGCAACCCATTTGACTCTGTTACTTTCACGTTTAGTAATCAAAAGTCACTACAGACAAACATCAATCATATAATTTGAAGTCCTTTGAATATTCAAATGTTTAGACTGAAAAGACTAACGGGTTGAAAAGATTAGAGATCAACCATCTGATAAGATTGACATTAAAGATCCAAAAAAACAAACAAACAAAGAGCTTGAATTTTATTAGTGGCATGGCTAATGGATAGCGAAAATTTGAGATTGCCCACTAATTTGCTTGTTTAAATGAGAACATACTAGAGGATTCATTATGTGCTTATATTTAAAGTATTTGAGAAGATTAATGCTCAAAATGATATTTTAATTGAAATTTCATAGGAGTGAATTTGATTATCTAACTCTTTAATGGTTATCTTTTATGGGTTTATCTTTATCTTTTGATAGTTGAATATTTAAATTGGTTAGGATATATTTTGAGTCATTTGATTGTTTTTGTTATTGCATCATATGCACGTACTAGTTTAAATAAAATAACAAGTTGGTTAATAATCGAACTAGTTATTTTGAGGGAAAATTAAACCATTTTTTTAAATAAATGGTTTTTTTGGGTATTGAAAAACCTAACTGGTCTAATTGGTAAGATTATTGACCAAACCAATTGATCGGTGAGTTAATGATTGAGTGTAATTTGTTTGGTATTAAATATAGTTAACTTCATATTTTTATATGTTTATAAATATAAAACAAGGTTACTTTGAGATGTGCTTTTGTTTTAGGTGTTTAGAGCTTAAAAATCATAATTTAGACGTCTTAACGTGTGGATAGAAGATTAATAAAAATATAGAAGTTTGTTGAAGTGGAACTGAAACGATTATGAGTAAACATGCCAAAAAAAAGGTTCCAGCACATAGTTCTTTGATACCAATGCAGTGACCAGTGCACTGCAAAACGCCCAAATAACCCAACGCACAAACTAGCGCATTGTGCGCCCACCCTACATCAGCTCCGGATTTTGAGAAATTAAAGATAACTCTAGAGTTTCAAATCCAACCTTCACACCTGTGATTTTTGGACGAAATTAAGGCGTTTTAGTGTTCTTTTAAACATGACTTCACCCGAGATCAAGCTCCAATAACATGGATTCAACATTTGAAGATTGAATCATCCCGATGAGTGACTAAATCATTCGTGATCGCTTTTGAGAAGATAGTTCTTGTAAGTGAAACAATAGACTTAATTTGAATTGGGTTTTTGGTTTGTTTTGTTTTTGACACAAGAATTCAATTGTATGTTCTAATTAACATTAAATGATTCATTTATGTTTGAGGATTTGCATTCTATTATTCGCATGCGTTTTTTTTGTATCATGACCAATTTGATGTGTGTGAATACTTGCATATTAAAAGTTTGTTTCAAAATATCACTTTAATTAAAAGATTTTACAAAGTCACGTCCATATTATTTCCAACCAATTCTCATAAAATCTATTGTAGATTTTTAAACTTGAAACTCGAAAGTGATTGTCATTTTCATAATTGTTTCTGAACCTTTAATCATATTTGATGCTTTCTTATTTTTGTACTTTTAATTTATATTGCTTTCTAAATAAAAAATACAAAAATATTTGTTTTTTTATATTTTTGTTTCTTATTTCAATTTCTTTAAGTGTAAGCTTTACATTTTTCATCAATTTTCTGAGGAGACAACTCTTAATTACCGGTATTAGTTATGGGTACTTAAGTCCTTTGAATTATTTTGTTTTTGATCCAACCACGACAACTCGATCAGTTAAAAAAAACAAACATTATGAAATTATCAGTATAAGGCTACATATATAATTATAAACGCAATAATAAAATTTATTATTTATTACTCCTAAAACTTAGAAATTACAATATTGGTTCGTTAAAAAAAGATACAAAATCGGAGATACCTTTATATATTTATTACATAACGATCCTCACAAAGTCATCATTTGTGTTTTTGATGTGTATAAAATTGAAGGACAAAGAGCATTTTTAAGTGTTGGTTCATTTGAGGAAGCATCAATACACCCACTAACAATTTATACTAACACATGAGGTAATAGGCCAATAACATGGCTAGTTTTTTTTAAAAAAGAAATAGTAGATTTTCGGTTAATCGGATTCCAAGTGGTTAAAAAAACCGGTTAAAATAATTGTTAGGAACTTGTTTGGAATTTCAAAACTAAAAACTAGTTTGTAATCACCAGTTAAGATCGGTTAGTAACTGGCATAGGAACCGGTTATAACATCAGTTGTTTTTATTTTGCATCACTACATTTAGCTTATCTATATCTATAATACTTATATAAGGGTAAAAGGAAGAAAAAATGGGCATTTTAGATACAATTTAAGACACTTAGACATTTAATTCTTGTAATTATTTCTATAATATCAAAATTGTATTCTAAATATTATGTATATATAAGTAGCCTAAGCATATTAAGTATTTATTGACGAGTTTAATCAAAATTGTCCTATAATTTATGTACAGATAATTTAATGTAAGCATATTTCTAAAATCATTACTTATGAAGATCACTCGTATTTTTAAGAAATAATCACATATCCAACATTAAAGATGATCAAATAGATGAACCAAATAACATAATACACAACAGATGCACCCGTAGCAGTACGCAGACATTCTCACTAGTGTTAATACATTGAGTTTATTAATATACAAATTAATAAAGTCTATAAATAATAAAACAAAGTAAAATTATCTATTTATGATAGGGTATGAGATTTTGCTCAGTATCATCATCGTGGTAAACACAAAGACGCTAACTAACTACTATACAAATTATATGTACGTGCATCTATTTATTTTGCACGAGTATTATATATGTTTATGAAAAGTCTAGGATATTTGATCAAGTTTCACCGGCTTCACCATATTTGATCTTCATTTTCTCGAGAAAAGTCTTCCCGTTGAGCTTTCGCGAGAAGAAGTCTTTGAGGTATTGTTCCATTACGAGTGTTTTATACAAGGGCGGGTCTCCTGTGTTTTTTATGAGGCTCTTTGCAGGACCAACATCTGCTTCAAGCTTGGGGTTGAAGAACATGGCGAATGATATCCTCTCTTTCGTCGCATTCACGGTTGCCCTATGCTCGATGCTGTTATACGCACCATTGCTCATTATCTGCAAGCACATTACCAACGAGCAACCATGATAATGGATCCTATTAATGACTCGCCATTATAACGTAAGAGACTTGTCACACATCGGTTATACGAACAATTGATAAATAGTTTTTAAATAAAAATGAGTTGCCTCGATCATTAGACTAGTTTTAGGGATGAGTTCTCTGATTTGATTGGTATGATTTCTTTTTCTCTAAGAAGTTTGGTATCAAGGTGTGCAGTGGGGGATATAAGAATTTATTCTTATAAGGTTATTATTTTTGTTAAATGCTCCAATTTTATAGAAGTGTACATCAAAAATTTTGGGTCAATTAAAAAAACATCAATAAAAAAAAACATCATCATCAGAATGTAAAAAAACACATAATATTCGTTTGCAATTTGGTGTGGAAATTTTTTTAACGCCACCTACTGTTTCTTTTGTCCAAATATGCAACCATGAGTTGTCTTTGCCTTTGATCTTAAAACTTAATCTTTACGAGTATTGGGTATTTACTATTTAGTGGCAGTGCAGTTATTAGTTATTTATTTAATTAACTCGTGGTTTTTTTCAAAGTTTGAGTGTATATTTTTTCTATATATTGTTGTCACTTGAAAAACTTATACATCTATTTTTCATATGCACGAAAAAATTCACTGTATTTAGTTGACTTCGGTGAATACATATTATGTCCGCCCTCATGAAGGTGTGCAGGACCACATGTGTATAAGTTTAGACCAGTTAATTGTATTGGGCCACGTGTTTAACTTGACTTTCAAATTCACAACCAAATTACTTGATAAACATTTCGGTAGGTTTTGATCGGTGTTTACATGATCGAACCGGACCGGCTGGTTGGACCAGAAACTATCACAGAACCCGTCTGGTTATGTCTTTTTGAACTGTTTCCGTTTGAACCAGTCCTAGCTAGTTGTGCATTTTAAAACCGTTTCCCATTGGTCAAATAGGGAAGACAAGAACATCTAGAGTACATACAAATGGATATTATTTAACACATTTGATAAGGACTTATAACCATAAAATAGTAGGTAATCTCATCTATAACAAACGGAATCAAATGTATAAATAGCCACGTTTTAGTTTAGGATATTAAAAATAATAATTGATGGATTCATTTGTTTTGTATTCTTGTTGTTTTTAAATTATTTTTTCAGGACCCTTGAAGCAAATACTGTTCTTGAACTTAAGATAGCTAGCCAGATAATTAAGAAGAGTCCTAACCTCAAGTATGTCCCCGACATTAACAACAAAAGCATCCGGAAGAAACTTCACGGGGATCCAAACGCCATCTTTCTTAACTTCCAAACCTTCGACCTCGTTAACTTGAAGAAGTATGGTGATTCCAGCAGCGTCCGAGTGAGGGGTTAGACCAATAACCAGATCCGGTTGGGGACAAGGAGGATAGTAAGTCATCCTCACCGACTGCATACCATCCTCAAAAACATCTACCATCTCTTGCTTGTCAATTCCTACCGCTTGCCCCGTTAAACCAAACAAACACATAGCTAGTTTTTGCAATTCGTGCAAGTAGTTCTCCATTGTATCTCTGTTGAATGAATTGAAAATAAATTCACTTTCATTGAGATCGATTAAAAAACTTTATTCATTTTGTTCTTTATCAATCATATTTGAGATATTTGATTAATAAGTCATAACATCAGTTTTTTAATATATAGTAAAAAGTATTGTTCCTGGCCAACTAACTATCATGAGCCCAATTGCATTTTAATAGGTATACATGTGATTTTCCAACAAAATTTTAGAGACAAAAGTATTAGGGTTAATTGGATGTCCTGATGATCGTATGTATGTCAACTACATATCATTATTCAGGACATGCAGCATATATAGTGCTAGAAGAGAACGATGGAAATACCTTAACACCGGAGGGAACTCCGGAAGTAAGTTGGATTTTCTTCTATGAAGAGGATTGGTGATCATATAGAAGCGATCAGCCCAGTCAATTTTCTGATCTTGAGTATGGAGTATGGTTTGACCATAGCCTTGATAGTCACCTGCCACTAACTTGTATCTCAGCTTCTCTTCCACTGGCATGTTGAAAAACTTTACCAATTCTTCTTTCATTTTCTTTATCAACACTTTGTCAACTCCATGATTCACCAACTACATGTTATTCAATATGTATCATATTGGATTATGGACACAAAACATAAGCCTATCTTATTTACACAAAGATACTAATTAACCTGAAAGATTCCCCATTCCTTGCATACCGACTGCAGGTTTATCAGTGGATCCTTGTCGGATTCTAGTATGTTTTTGAAGTCGTTCATGTCAATAACTGGGATCGAGGGCAAAGTTGACGAGTTGTTAAATACAAAGGTGGGTTCGCGGTGTTCCTGAATATAGCGTTGAGGGACATCGCGTTTGAGTTCTTTTGCGAGCTCTTGCACACTCCCATGGCTTTGTGTTAGTAGTTGTGGAGATTCCATTTCAGCATATGTTTATGCTATAAATGACAAGTCTTGTGAAAAGACAAATTATGTGATGGTTGATTTTGCAGACAACCTATGAGGAAGTGACTTCCAATGCTGCGCGCTTTATATAGAAAAATAATTTCTTGAAAGAATGTGACACATATTACAAATTTACAACATAGCACACATGTGAAAATAGTTGCATGGGACTTGCTCAATGCAGCAAGTTATGGAAAAATCATTTTTCTAGGAAAATTCTAATTTAAATATGATTTCTTGCCCGATTTCATAAAAAAATTAGGCATAATATTCCCCCGGCAACTATATATAATTTTCGTCAATTGGTTCTTTAGTGTTGAACATTAACGCAACGATTTAAAAGTTTTAGTTAACAAATTTTCCAATTAGACAACTTAATTGTATATTTATTTGTGTGGAAGGATACATTACAAGAAAACTGGACTTTTACGGACAAAGAAATCCGTTGACCGTTGGCCGGTAATAGCAGTTACCAGGGCATCCGCCGGGTGAAGTTCTAGAGGGAAAATACTTGTACGCAATTTGTTTTCTAACAAAATAATGTCAGTACATTTGTGATTAATTTCCGATAGATACGTTACCGATGGATTATTCTCTGGAAAAGTTCAACAATCAATTTCTCTGCTCACATAGTGAAACATTACCATGACGCTGACACACTTGATGAGTATTTGAATATGTCCGAGAGGATTCGCGAGAAAATTTGCAACTCTTTTGTGACGTCATTAAATTGTACAACAAAGAATTTCTATGTAAACCCATGTATAATGACACCCAACTTTTGTACCATGCGTATGGTTTCGTGGGATGCAGCTATGGGGCATTGACTACACACTTATATAGATTGAAGGAATTGCCAACAGATTGGCGAGGGGAAACACACGAGGTGTGATCACGAGCGTCCGTTAATAATCCCTAAAGTTGTGCTTTTAAGGATTTATGGATTTGACATGTATATTTTAAAGTTGCAACTTGCAAGTATCAACAAGAACATAAATGTTTTCAACTGGTGCCCTTGTTAAAAAATATTTTAGGTAGAATGGTCTCAAAGTGTCCATTTGTGATTAATGGAAACAAATATAAATATGGTTATTACCTTGCAGATAATTAACATATCTAAACTGCGCAATACGGTGAATTCATATTAGTTTTCAAACGATGATAATAAAAACGGTTTAACAGGACACAAGAAACGGCACGAAAAGACGTTAAATGTGCCAATGAGGTCGTTTAAAATAAATATCGGGTGCTTCAATATCTTTCTGCACAAACACAATAGCTAGAATTGGAAGCACTATATACGTTTATATTATATTCCACAATATGATTTTGAAGAGTGAAATGTGTTGCCCCCCACTCCCCCCCCAACCCCCCAAACGAGAAAGAAGTAAATGAAGATGTTATTTTAAAGCTATGATTCTGAGACACTCATGACATCCTTAAAAATAATCTAGTGGAACACATCGTTTAAAGGTACGACATCCTTAAAAAAAATCTATTGGCACACATCGCTTAAAGGTACGTTCGTCATATAGAGTAGTAGTTTTTGGATATGGTAGTTTGTCTTTATTTTAGAAAAATGTAGTATTTTTTTAAATAAATTATAGAAGACTTAATAGTGAAATTTCAATCTAAATTTAATCAAAATAAATAGTGTCACTAAATGCTTAAGTGTATGTCACAAAAGATATCATTTACGAAAACTCGGTTTAATGTGTAATTAAATTTACTAAATTCATTCTTTACAAAATATATTTTATAAAATTTGTGGCCGAATCTATCTCTTAACAATATACAAAAGTATATTTTAAGAGTTATGACAAAAAATACTTTAGTTTAAATAAATCCAATTAGAATAAAATTATATAAAAATGTAAGACAACAGTATATAGATTAATATTAAATATCAAATAGTACAATTTATTAGAGATTCACACTAAATTATATCTTAAAAAGAAAACTATAATAATAAAAATCTCTTTTAAAATAGTTTAAAATTTGTCAATTAAATCTCAAATATAGTGACACTTTTCTGGTTGTGATCACTTTCAGTACGTAAATCAGATCTTTTTTTTTTTCTTGCAGTCATGTCATGGTAGAAATTTCAAGTATTAGGGAGGACGGAGCATCACTCGGGTACCTCTTGGGTATGCCGGTACCCACCTAGGTACACCGCCGTCACCCCTTGCGGGTACCCGGCGGGTAGTTTTGGTCGGGTACTAGTCGCCGAGTCTTGCCGAATAAAATAATGGCTTTATAGCCGTTAATTTGACCGTTATATTTATAAAAAAATAAAAAAATTTACCCTATAAATCCTCACACACATACACACTACTATCTACACAAACACACATATATTTACACAAACACAAACACAAAATATTGTCATGGATCCCCGAAGGTCAAAAACTCTTAGTGTCAAAAAAATCTCGAGGTGGTGGTTCGAGTTCCCGAGGTGATGGTTCGAGAACGAGGGGTTATACACCGCAATCTTATATTCCACAACCATCACCACCACATTACGGATACCCACCATAAGGGTATTCACCGGAACCTCAACCGATGTTTGATCCATTTGCATATCAAAATCTAAATTTTGGTCTACCGGACTTCCCGTTCGATGATCCATTTGCATACCGAACCCGAAACGTAGAAGAAGAAGAAGAATAAGAAGAAGAATTTGTTTCGGTCACTCAACAAGAATATGGAGATGATGACGAAGACGAAGGCCTGATCGAGCAACAACCACAACGAAGATTTCAAGGACAGGTCGAACGCCAACAATGGACCGAATTACAAGAAGAAGCTTTGTGTAAAGCTTGGGTTCATTGTTCTGAAAACAAAACGGTCGGAAATCAACAAAAACGATCTAGTTTTTTAAAACGCGGTTCTTAATCATTATAATCAACTGGTGGGAGGAAGCACCCGAACGGTCCACCAACTCAACACAAAATGGACCGCGATGCTTACAAAAATAAATATCTTTAACGGTTTTTATATTCAAGCGGTATGTATTTATTATTTTACTTTTTTTAATTAAAGTATGTATTTTGTTTATTTATTTATTTTTTAAATGAAAGTATATATTTTTTATAATTATTATTTTGTAATTGTAGGAACATTTACGCCGTAGCGGATGCTCCTATCTTGACGTGAAGAAAAGGGCGTTAACGGATTATCAAAAGAAACAACCATCCGGTTTTCATCACATTAGAGCTTGGGAAGTTGCAAATGATCATGTAAAATGGTCCCAAGTGCCGGTCATGGGTGAGTCGTCGGGTAGTCATTCCGGCAAAAAAGTAAGTCGTCGGATTTCGGAATCTACCCGAATACACCCGATGATGATCAACCGGCTCACATTCCCGACCTCAACGAAAACGCGAGACCTACAAGGCCGACCCGTAAAGCAAAAAGGTCCGCTGGCTTGTCGAGCTTTAATTTAGACTTAAGCGAGCAATTCTCGGTTTACGCTTCAATGAAAGAAGAAAACTATAAAGCATTGGTCGGGTTCAAAAAACAACAATTCCAAAAAAGTATCGCATTGTTAGAAGAATAACACGAGGCGATAAAAGAGCAACGGATGGAACGAGACCTAAAAACGTTTATGAAACCGCACAATCACATCACCGGTCCAATGTTGCAAATAATATTAGAGCGGATGAACCCTTTCTCTATCAACTCATGCAGTTGTACCATCAGTTACTTCATCTCGGTTGGATCTAATCGATACGATGCTTTGGCAACAGATTGAGTATCGGGTGTCAAATCAATTTGAAACTCAATCTCACGATCCGGTGGCACACCTGGTAAGTATTCTGGGAACACGTCTGGAAAATCACGCCGAAAACGAAAATAGCCGAGAAATATAATTGGCCTTGTGATTTTTAGTTTTTATATTTTTTAGGATTTTTTATTGTATTTGTATTTGTATTTTTTATTATTTGAATTATTATAATTTTAATATTTTAATAAAAGTTAATTTTCTTTTAAATTATTTTAATATTAAAATAAAAGTTTCAGGATAGTTCAGGGTTGCATTTCCAGCTTTTTGAGTATTTCAAGGTAGTTCAGGTTTTATTGATGTCGTGTGGTCGGTCAAAAATATATATTAAAGAGTACCTAATCACCCTTAATAGTAAAGGGTATGCAGGGTGTCGAATCCATAAGGAATCATAGGAAAATGCTAGCAACGATTAATTCAAAAGCTACTAAACATTGAAAAGTAAATTGATTTATGGACTTGATTAAGAAATAATTAAATTAATGAAATAAAGTTTAAGTTTATAATAATCTTGATTAAAAAGCAACCACTTCAGGATTCAGTTTTGGCAAAGTTGTGATTTTTCTCGAATGAAACCTAGTGAGAAGTCATTAATAGTGACTTACACATGATCTGATTTGAGTGACAATTATGGATTAAAGTTTAAAGTACCTTATTCACATAATTACCAATTTGAATAATTAAACCCTAATTCTAATAATCAATCACGTAATGATTAAAGACAATCAAAGTTAGATAATATCAAAATTAGGTTTTAAACATAATCAAACCATTTAAAGAATCAAATCATAACTTGAATCCAAAAAAAATTAAAAGGTTCAAGATTCAATCCCAAATCTAGGTTACAAACTAAGAAAAACAAGAACTTGCACAAACCCTTCCCCCGAAATGAATCACAATGAATTTAGTCTTCCATCATCATCGATTCTTCAACACGAGTGTAATTGATCATGTAATTCGGATGAAATTGATGTTCTTGATGTTGGAAGAGCTTGAGAATGATCCAAGATTGCTAATTTTCATCCCAGATTGCTGTGTGTAAGTTATTTTTCGTCCTAAGGTTAACCCCCCTTTAAAATTCCTTCAAAATAGGTCCAATCTCAATAAAAACCCGGACCCCGGCGTCGGTGGCGCCACCTTCCTGTGCAACCCTGATTTTCATGTGTAGCTTTCCGAGACCTTTCCGTTGATAGGTCATGGGTCCCGTAACTCCTTTCCTAGCTCAAGTTATGCCCGTTTTAAGATACCGTTGTCGTACAACTTCGGTTTATCATATCTTTACTTCTCGAGCTCCTATTATCATCTTGTTTCTTTTCATTTCTTCGTATTCTTCACGTTTAACTTACAAACATAAGATAATCCTAAAGTAACTTTATTTCTCATACATTTACGCGTAAAACCCGAGAATAAAGTCGTTAAACGTTGAACTTTCACCACCCGATCAAGGGTGCTTGTGATGTATCAGTGTCACCACCCGATCAAAGGTGCTTGTGATGTATCAGTGTGTGATTGGTGAATTACAGGATAGTCCAGAATACTCCAGAATACACTAAGGTAGCGTTCGTTTCAAAGAATGGAATGGAATTTGAATTGGAAATGGAATTGGAAATGGAATTTGAATTGGAATTTAGAAAATCCTACTTAAATCTCATAATGTGTTCGGTTGTTATAATTATGAATGGAATTGGAATTTAAAATTATAAAATAACATAATTACCCTTTTAATCAAACAAGTCTACATATTTTTTATGAGCGATATCGAATAAGCGGTTTATCCATTATGACAAACAAACAGTACAAAAGGAGATCAACTTATCAGAGTCGGAGAAGTCGCCGGAGACTATCAGTAGCTCCGGCATCGACGCCGGACGGCACTGCAGAGGCCTCCGCCTTGCAGCTGAGCTTTGGCCGGAGTGAAAAAGTAGGCAAAGGCAAGCTGCTCGGCGGTGGAGAAGGCGTAAACACTGCAGAACCTGAAAACTTATCAACATCAACAGGGATAATATCACAGGGTTTGTTAATCGAGGAAGAAAAAACCC
>BJCO01466590.1:0-13909 GCA_018326465.1 Flaveria floridana
ATAAATTTGGGATTTAGTATGTATTTTTGATTTTAGTTGTGTTGAAACATTATTTAGGTAGAATTTTTGATTTAGTTGTGTTATTAGATGAATTTTTAGGTTATGTTAGTTGTGTGAATCTTTAATTTAGTTATACAAGTTATTTGTTAAATTATTTGTTTATAATGTTTATTAATTAGATGTTAGTTTAGGTGTTTTGTTGGTTGAAAATTATTATGTTAATAATGCTTAATAATTAGATTATTTAGGTTATAATAGTCGTGTAACAAGTTGTTCAGGATTTGAAATTTATTGTTTAGTAATTTGTGTATAGACAAGTTGCTTAGTTATGTTATTTGAAACAATAATCACATTTCATTTAATTGTTATAGTAATTGCTTATTGTTTTACATTATGAGCGTTTACGTTTCGTGACTTCATTCTAATCATCACGAGCTTAGAAATACCCGCCCGAAATTGATTTAGTAATTAATTTCGGGTTGTCCCCATTTTGGGATTGCTTTTTGAATATTTTATCTCATTTAGGATATGAACGTGTATTACATATTGTTTGTTTAAGAAAAATTTGGTCATTTTCTCTTTGCTCCTCGGGTATATATTTTTATATACTTGGGAGCTAAGAGTAAATGCTGCCGAATTTTTCTTAAACAAACAATTATGTAATACATGTTCATATATGAGATAAAGTATTCAAAAAGTGGGTATAGCAGCCTACCATTTGAAATTCTCAATCTATTGTCCTACTTTTTGTTTGATAAATTAATAGTAATAGCGGCGACAACTGGGGGTATTAGCGGCGACATATGTCGCCGCTAATGGTCTTCTTCCTTGTAGTGTATGACACCCCATTTGAGAACTCTTATTGTCTTATAACAATTATTGTTGTATTATAGATTTTTTACATACGTATTATTGACCTTATGCTATAAAAGCCCATTCTTTTCACTCGCCCAGGGCCCAAAATTATTTAAAGACTCTCAGGGCCGACCTTGCAAACGGAAATGGTTTTGAATGGTTGTCAAGACGATGCGAGCGTAGATTAAGCAACGGATATCAAAAGGGAGACGCATGCAACTTCAAGTCGTTGAGGGTGGGGTCCAGGCTCGCTAATTTTTTGAGGGATGGTAGATAAGATGAAGAAGTAGCATTTGTATTACGTATTACGTTTGAGTGAAGTTGAAAGTGTAACTTTTAGAAATTTAAGGATCAAAACCGTAATTTGATCTTATATAAGAACTATCTGTGTAATTAACTCTATAAAGAAATCATTCATATAAATCATGAAAGATGAATGCACAATTTGAAAGAGATAAAAAAGTATAGTTTAGACTCCTTTGAATGAATTGACAACTACAAATTAAATAATGTGAATTAGTCTGCTAACTTTAAAAACATTTCGTTCACTTTCAGTTTATTGTTACATGAAATAAATATTGGTTCATCAAGACTTTTATTGTTTAAACTTTGAATGAACCACATATAAAGAAATAAGATAAATATATAAAATGAGAAATTTAACCTTGTACGTGAGAGTTCTATTAACTAATGGTGCGATTAACCGGTATAGACGATTACTCTAAATTAATGGACTATATTATTAATGAACGACATTTACCATTTGGATTTTTTAAGAGTACGATTTATGGAAGGTTTGATTTTTGGGTCACAACTAGGTGGAGCGCGAGCGTATTGTGATGGTAACATTGATGTGGTTAACTAGTAAATGAAAATATTCAAAAAAATATTGTTATAAAAAATAAATTTTAGTTAATACGAAAGCATGTAAAAAAAGTAAAAAATATAACATATTTGACACAACTCAAATTTGAGTAACGTAGACGGTAGATCGGCTCTGTTTTGTATTTTCTTTACGTTGAAACGTAAACTAAAAACTTCTTAATGTATACTTTTAAAGTGTACAAAAATACTATATTTTAGGAGTTAGAAGAAAAAAACAAATATTTGTATAACGGATTAGAAATAATAACATAAAAAATATTAAAATATATATATATAAAAAAAAAGACTCTGTGCCAACATGTTTGACATACCCAACAAGACTTGCAAGAAAAAAAGATATGTCTAACCATTGAGCTATATAAGTTTTCATTAGAACTTAAAATAAAAAAAAGGAAAAAAAAATGTTATTGTCACAATCGACATTGCCGATAGACATATATAAATTGTGTCATTAAAAAAGTTATGGTAATTATAAATTCAAGGGGTGCTTTGTTCGTTTAGAAAATGATATATAAATGAGAATATTAGTACGAGAATTGTAATTGTAGCTAGTGAATGATTTATGATTTTTGTAGAAGAGAAGTGAAATAAATCAGGTTAAAAAGAGGTCAGATTATAAGAAGTCGGCTAATAACAACATATCATTAAATACTTAGTTTTTTCTCTAACAAAGTTGTATTTGTCTGTTATATATCTCTTTGAATATATATAATTTAAAAAGAAAACATTTGATTTATGTACATAACCCATTGAACAGAACTATAAAAGTTATTGGGTATTTTTTAGAATTAAAAGCTTTTATTATTATTTTTTAAATGACCAACGAATACTGAAGTTTTTCTTAACTAGATAAGTTTTCAATTGCCAACAATCATAACAATGAATTGTGAGTCTACTTTCATCTTTTTCAACGATCAATTTTTTATATGTTTTCAAACTTAATGTACTATTGACATTTCACAAGAATCATCTATATAAAACTCTAATTAAATTATATTTAGGTGATGGCTTAACAAGCAACAACATAGAAAAAAATTCCGATCAAAGAATTCATCCTACTGTCAAATAAATTAAATAAGTTAGACCATTAATGAGGTTGGCGTGATTGACTTATATAAGCTTTTCATAAAATTGATATTTTAATTATATGGAATCGATTAACTACGAGACAACTATGCATATTATACTTTTTATTTGAATACAAAAATTAAAGTTTCTAATATAAATCGGTTTCACTAATCATAGCCCAATGAGCTACTTTAAAAGCTAAACGTATATATTATTATAATTTAAACATAATTATGGTAGCATATTATTATAAACCCTTAATTATTAACTTGTAAATGTTTTAGCAAAATAGAATACAATATATGATGTATGTACAAGCTACATGGGTCATGGGTCAACTTTGTAGAGCTGCCCCCTGCATTCTAGCATTTGTTGGTGTCATTATCCTTTAAGTTTCGTGATGCTCAATTTGCTGAATTTTATTTGAAGTGTTTCTAGATAATGAAAAGTCAAATTATTAGGGTTCAACATGACAACATGTGAATATTAGTTGTGTCTAAAGGTGTTAAACGGGTCGTGATAATGGGTTGACATGTTAGATCGACCCGATATGAACCCGAACACGACATGAACTCAAATATCGTGTCAAACATAAGAACCTGAATATGACGTTATTTTCATAGGTTAACACGAAAACAATTCGTTTGACAAAATAGATAATAAAAATAATAATAAATATCAATGAACCACGAAATAAATACATTGAAATTCAAACGCTCTTCGCTTTTAAATTTCTTCAGCCTAAGTTATTGCATTGAGAAATAATATTTTTAAATAATATTATCCATTACTTATCCTGCAAAAAATAATATTATCCATTACTTCTTTTTTCTTTCGTTGACAAATCTATAATCACAAAATAAAAGTATTACGATTTGAAAATAAACAAGTTATACGAGAAATAAAAATACATAAAATAACATTTACCGTAGAATCTCTAAAATGCCAATCTCGATTGCATATCAATGATTATGTAAGAAGATGAAAGAGTGAATTAATTTTTACTAAATAATATATTAAAATATAGAATACACAGAATGCAAACTCTAGATACTTAATAGACATGTAAACTCATACAAATAAACCTAATATCTAATACCCTCTAATCCCGTGCAGTTATATAAGAATTAAGCTGAGTACTAAGATTGGAGAATCAAAAAAAAGGAAACAAAAAAACCCACAATAAAATGTAACATGCTTCTATCGACTTGAACATACAAAATATTGCTAGCAATTAAGTCCATATTGTGCTTCACGTAGCCATTCATTTTTATTTGATTGTAATATCCATAGTTTACATGTTTGTGAGATCCATACTCTTGAAAAATTGCATAACAATGGACCGTGGTTGTGGTCTTCAAAAGTAGGTGGATGTGGGACTGAATTTGATACAACAGGCTAAAAAAATCACTGAGCTTTAAAAACTATCATCAATACGCCCTTGTAGTGCATTGGTTCTTGTTTCCCAGAATGATAAAAACGATCTGCTAGAGGTAAGTCGACAACCAGCGACTGTAGTATTGTGGCTGTCTGTCAAGACTAGTAGGCGGCAATTATTTCAATCTATGGATCAACATATGAGATTCGTAGATCAAAGAAAAAGAAAGCAAAACCGATAACCGTGATCAAACAATAGTCTCTTGAATCCGCAGATTAAGAAATGAAGCTACAATTTAGGAGTCGTAAATTCGAATGAACCAAGAGAATACTGATGACTAAGTAAAAATATAACTCAACACATGTGAAATCGTCGTTCAAAAACACAGACAAATACTTGCTCAAATAAGCGCCCCAAACACCTATGAACTGTAACAAACTCGATCTAAAAAAAGTTGTCGAAACCAAAATCAGTCGTACAGGGACGTGAGTCTTTGAATTCAGACCATACGTTGAAAAAACACTAGCCAAACACGCGTCGGCAAAAGGCGGTGCGTGGTGGCTTTTGCAGATGTTGAAGTGGCGTGTGATGCCACGTGGAAGGGTGATTCAACGGCTTTCTAGCAAAGGCTAATAAGGCTGTGGCGATTCTGATGGTGGCGACGGTAAGATGCAAGGACGCTTCGAAAAACTTCTTTTGGACAAGTGGCTTGAGTTTTTAACAAATGATGAAGTTAGAAAAAAAAAAAAATACAAGATAGAAAACACCTGGGGGTGGCAACAACAAATGCAACAAGCTACTCTGTCTAGGGTTTGAATTTGTTGACAATTATTGGTGTTTTTATTTTTGCATGTTGCATGAAAAAAACAACCAAAACCTTAAAACTTTAATAGATTGATACCATGTAAAATAATAAAAGACTGAATCGATTATTAATAAATAATGCATTACAATATATAAAAAACACAATACAAATCCTACATGCCTAATGGCATGTGGACTCTAACTAATAAACCTAATAGGCTAATATCCAATACATTCAACAATTTGTGGTGTCATTAAGTTTTGATGTTCAAGAATTCTTCCAATAGTACTAAAGAAGCTTTAACACAAGGACCGACAAAATGTCTAGCCAATCTACCCAAATTCGAATAACAATACGTATGGGCTCTTCAAAAATCAAAAAATTATTTAGATATTTAAGGATGAATCAACTCTTCACTCATCTATATACATCTCAAGTTCACTCTTTGTTTATAAGTGATACTAGCAATATCAAATGTTTCAAATTCCTACAACATCAATACCAACAAACATCAATAATAAAGTATGTTTTGTACCTTCCATAATAGTCTATATATATATTGGAACAATCTAACCTAAAGCTTTTTTATTAAAACACACGTCAACTCGCAAACCTCACAGCCTGACACAAATATGTTTAGCTAAAATATGTAAACCGACACGTGATATTGATCTTTAGTGTCCAGCACTTGATCATAAATCACACATCAGCAATTTGTAGTAGCTAGTTTCTCCTGAAGCTTTGCAATGCGAGCCTAGAAAGAAATATTGAGGCTTTATGGTCATATAGTTAAAATATCATTCAGTAATAACCAAGCAATGAATGGGTCGATCTAGGTGGTGCTTTTTATGTCAGAAGGGTCAATTAGATAAAAAGCTAAAAGGATACCGTCAAATGGGCAAAAAGTTATCTATTGCCGGTTCTTTGTACTTACAAACTCCTAAATCATTTTATTAAAAAAGGAAGAATAAGAAGAGAATTTAGTTACCTTGAATGATTTGGAGCGACGAATAGAAGGATCCAACTCTAAAGCCATTGAGTAACAATCCCCAGCTGCTTCATACTGTTGCAGGGCCATTAAAGCATCACCCTTACATATGTAAGCCTGCAAAATCAAGGTTTTTTAACCCATCAGAAGTTAATATCGATTACAAATCAATAATTTGTCCTTAATATAACTAAACGTTCAAGGAAATAAAAAAACATTGTAGCACTTTAACTACTTGAATATATTTTCTCCATCTCATTAGTAGTGTAGCAATGATCTCAGGAACCATAAATTATTTTACACCAACATGATCTTTAGAACCTTAAAAAATATTAATTACCTCAGGATATGCGGGAGCAAGAGTAGAAGCTTCTACAGCATCCTCAAGAGCGGCAGTTATCTTGTTCAATGCCAACCTTGCAACAGACCTGGATTAGACCTCCTGTTAGACCATAGAACGGATGCTAATATAGTTACTTGGTCAAACTCCGTAAAGTCAAAGATAATGCAGCGCATAAGCTTAAAGGTGAGAACTAGATATCTACACATTGGTTAAGGGGTATCTTATAGTTGTCAGCATTTTGCCATTACTTTCGTCACTTCAATGTAACAAAGTTTGGATCAATTATAAAGATAAATAAGCAACACGAACCTGGCTTTATAGATGAAGTGCACTCCACCAACTGGATTAAGATCTATCGCCTGCATCACAAATTAAGAAACTTATTCACAAGAAGGTTTTTTTTGGCCCTTGTAAGGCCTTAATTTACTAGCAAGATAACCGATTTCTCGAATTTAAAGCATCAGCTATCCAACCAAGAAGTTATATTTCAGCATGATGATATCAATTCGATAATTTAACTTCAATATAGAGAAATCAATATCTCAAATATAAAACTGGAAAAGGAGAAGTAATTTGTATATGACACCGCATCACATCTGGATTCGATTCGATCACCTAACCATTTAATATGTGTTATTACAGGCTCATAAAATTGGAAATCAGATGGAAATCAGAAATAAAATTATACTTACCTTACTCAACAAACAAGAAGACATACTGTACAATATGAATCAAATAAGTTTTCAATTAACAATTGGGAACCCCTTCGAGTGATTTACAAAGAGAAAAGGTAAAATTATACAAGAAATGATGATGACTCTTGATATCTCTGTGCAAGGATTGCTAGCTATTGAGCTATATTCCCCTCTTATTTGTATGCTGCCCTAACTCGTCCACCACAACTTACCTACTAACCGTATTACGTTGTTTACATTTACACTCTTGAGATTGCAGGAACCAGCTCCAATAATCAACCAGCATCAAAGAACTTCAACGCCTCTTGAGCTTGTTCCCTGCTAGTGCCTTTATGAATGGATCAGTTTAACATCTTTAGTGTCCAACTCCACTATGTTTGTAGAAAAGAACACACTGTTCCATCAGATCCTCTCCATTTATCATACCCATATTCCTAGACCGATTTAGAGACCACAATATCCCCTTCCCAGCATTCCAATTCAATTTGCTGGAGTCTGCGGACGTAACTTATCGCATAAGCATAAGAGGATCATACTTGTGAAATAGACTGGATTGAATTAGCTGAATAATTTACAATGGAAGGGAAACCACAATATAGAGAAAATAAACTCTAAGTGAACCTATTAAGGGCCTACGGGCCTTATACTAATTCCTAATAACCCTAACGATAAACACTAATAAGTAATAACTGTAATTAACACCACTTCTAAAGTTGGAGCATAGATGCTAATCATGCCCAACTTGTTACCAAAAGTTTAGAAACATAATCGCTCCCCTGAACTAGAACATCATCGCCCATGTTGTACCTTGACCTGCTGAATAGGTACGAGAATCTGGCACCCGAACTTGGACAGAAACAAGGCCCGGAAAAGGACCACAATCCCATACAGGATTCCAGAACAAGGACATGAATACGGAACAGGAGTTGGAACAAGGATCAAGAAACCAAAACAGGGTAAAAATTCAAACAACAGCAAAGGAAAGCTCGAACTGGAGTGGCAAATGTGGAGGAGGGTTTAGAACAGACTCTCTGGCGACGACTAGGGTTTGTGGCTGCAACGTAAGTTCTTTGAAGACCTATTTATTCCAAAAACAGTGGACCATTTGGACATTACAATTCATAGATGTAGATCTCGGACCTATGAATGGGGAATATTCTTGAAAATTCGCATCCCCATAATTCATGTGTGGTATTCAAAACGTCTTCTGATACACACCTAACGGGAAATCAAGAAGCTAGCACCTTTAGTCCCTACATCAAACGTCAAATCGAGTGGGGACAGCCATACGGCAAGACGGTTGGGCATGAACAATTCGGAAAACAACCTAGGCCTTCAGAACAAATACAAAGGATTAAAGGTTCACCACATGATATCCAAAATTCCGCAACCTTCCACCATCGAATCCTTCGAGCAACACTTTAACGAGGGGACAGATTCATTTTCCCTACTTAAATGCCTACTTAAATGGACTGATTCTCAAGAAGTAAAACTAAAAAGTACACCTACTTAGAAAACTTTAACAGATATTACAATCAACTAATAGACAGAAGTAGAACATAACGGTCCTCGAACTTTATTTCAAAGGTGATACCAATTACACAATACAAGCACCTATTTATAGCAGTTAGAGTAAACTAACTATTTACAATTCTAGTCCTTGTACTATACTAAAACTACATAACAAAACTAAACTTTAATACTACACTAATACAAAGAATTAAACCAACATTCACCCCCTTAATTCTTTTATAGTTCCCACTCCGAGTAGCCTCTTCATTTCTACAAACTTCAGTCTAGGAAGAGCTTTTGTAAGTATATCTGCTTTCTGCTCATTGCCACCAATATGCTTCACATTTACAAGACTCCTTTCTACACAACTACGTATGTAGTGATACCTAACATCAATATGTTTTGACCTTCCATGGAAAACTGGATTCTTCATGAGCTGAATTGCAAACTTGTTATCCACATTAAGTAGAATAGGACCTATTTTAGAATCAAGTAGGGTCTCCAGAACACCCTTCAACCATAATGCTTGTTGAGCAACAGCTGTGGCAGCTATAAATTCAGCTTCACAAGAAGATAAAGCTATTATCTCTTGTTTCTGACTGACCCAGCTAATTGGTCCATCACCATAATAAAACACTACCCCTGTAGTGCTTTTCCCATCAGCTTTTGTTGGAGCATGAGAACTATCACTATAACCCACCAGTTCAGCAGCTCCACCTTTTTTATACCATACCCCTTGATCAACTGACCCCTTCAAATATATCAAAATGTGCTTCACTGCTTGCCAATGAACTGTTCTGGGAGATTCCATGAACCGACTAACTATACCAACAGAATAGCTTAAGTCCGGCCTTGTTTGAGTCAAATACCTCAAGCAACCAATCATCCTTCTATACTTGGTTGCATCAACTGCATCATATTCCTCATCTTTACCAAGTTTCAAACCCGGATCCATAGGTATCCTTGCAGAATTACAATCCCACATCTTCACTTCTTCCAATATCTTCTTAGCATACCCCGTTTGATTCAAGAAGATTCCATCACTCAGCTGCTGCACTTCTATTCCCAAATAGTAGTTTAACATTCCCAGATTAGTCATCTCAAAGTTTGATTGCATCAACACTTTGAATTCTCTAATCATCTCCAAACTGGACCCTGTGACTATCATATCATCCACATAAACTCCTATTATCACAGATCCTTTGGCAGATAGTTTCTTATACACAGCATGCTCTTGAAGACATCTCTCAAATCCAGATTTGACAAGGGTATTGTGCAATTTCTCATTCCAAGCTCTCGGGGCTTGTTTAAGCCCATAAAGAGCCTTGATAAGTTTGTATACTAGCCCTTCCTTACCAGTCTTTACAAAGCCTTCAGGTTGAACTACATACACCTCCTCCTTTAATTCACCATTTAAAAATGTTGTTTTCACATCTAAATGGTGAACTTCCCATGTATTAACTGCAGCCACAGCTAGAATCAGTCTCACAGTTTCTAACCTCGCAACTGGGGCAAAGACCTCCTCATAGTCAATCCCATACTTTTGAACATACCCCTTCACTACTAGCCCTTTATGTCTCCCACCTTCCCTTGTGCATCTTTCTTAAGCTTGAACAACCACTTTAATCCAATTGGCTTTACCCCCTTTGGACATTGAACAAGCTTCCATGTACCATTCTTTTCTATACTGTCTAACTCATCTTGCATTGCTTTCTTCCACTCTGTCTTATCCTTTGCCTGATCATAACTAGTAGGTTCTTTGACCAGCAATAACTCAGACTCATCTAAGACAGGAGGATTAAAGGGAATTTGCTCAAGGATCTCTGTCCTGCTGAACACATCATTTATACTTGTAAACCCCTTTGGAGGAGTATCATCATAACTGTCTCTTGGTAGTTCACTAACATCAACCTGATGTCCATCACTACCACCCCCTGAATCTTCTAATCCTTCTTCTTGATCTGCCTGATTAGGAACTGTATCCACAGGATCAACACCTTGCTCATAACCATCTGAGCCAAGTGTTTGTCCACTTGAGGTGGATTCACCCTGATCAGGAGAGTTCAAAGACATACCAAACCTGGCATAACTTTGATCAGCAGTCCTCTCCTGGTCAAAGGTATCCCATTCCCAAGACTCTCCTCAAACTTGACATCCCTGCTTACAACAATCTTGAGCTATACTCCGTAAGCTTTAGTTCTGGGTTCAATCCCTAGATGCACCATAGGAATGCTTCTATCATCTAGTTTAGAGACTTGATGACTTGGGATTTTAACATGTGCCTTGCATCCAAAGACTCTAAGGTGCTTTACCTTAGGCTTTCTTTCAAACAACCTTTCATAAGGTGTCATATTCTCCAAGGCTTTTGTAGGGCTTCTATTCAACAGGAAGACTGATTGTCTTACTGCCTCAGCCCAGAACTCCACGGGTACCTTCATGGCCTTCAACATAGACCTAGTCATTCCCATAACCGTCTGATTTCTTCTCTCTACCACACCATTTTGCTGTGGAGAATATGGAGCTGTTAAGAACCTCTTTATGCCCTCCATACTGCAAAGTTGTTCAAAGGTCTTTGAGGTGAATTCCCCACCCCTATCAGTTCTCAAGGCCTTTAGTCTATAAGAGGTTTCCAATTTGATTTGGGTTTGGAAATCTCTAAAGGCTATAGGGGCTTGAGCCTTTGATTGTAGCATGAAGACCCACATGTACCTGGAGTAGTCATCTACCAGGAGCATGAAGTACCTGTTCCCAGCAGGAGTGGGAGGATTCAATGGTCCACAGAGGTCAGCATGAACTAATTCAAGTGGTGAGGTGGCCCTGTAAGTACTCACATTGGGAAAGGTTTGACTTCTTTGCTTCCCAACTAGGCAACTCTCACATAGTTGTGCCTTGTGTACTATCCTTGGCATTCCTTTGACCATGTTGTGTTTGGTCATTTTGTTGATAGAGTCAAAACTTAGATGGCCTAACCTCGCATGCCAGATCCAAGCAGGCTCATGCATCCCTGCCAAAAGGCACTTGGGAGAGGTGACTTGTAAATTGATCTTGTATAGCCTGTTGTGAGACTTCTTTACTTTCATGAGAGTTTGTCCCCCCCTCTCATAGATCCATAGGTGCCCGTCTTTCATTAGGATCTTGCAGCCTGTTTCATCCAATTGACCCAAACTCAGGATGTTACTTCTCAAGGCAGGAATGTAGAAAACATTAGTTACAACTCTGTGCTCTCCATTTTTACATTGGAAGCATATAGAGCCCCTGCCCTTTATGGCAAACACAGACCCATCTCCAAACTTGACTTTGCCACTAATGGCCTCATCTAGTTCAGTGAAATGGGTTCTTGTACCAGTCATGTGATTGCTGGCGCCATTATCCAAGTACCAGGAGCAGGAATCCTCTTCCTGTGGCAGAGTTTTTGGGAACACACCTTGTTCCTGTAGTAGGCCCAAATCCATAGTCACCTCTGCCATCAGCAGGGTGGACTCTTGGTCCTCCTTAGATTGAGCCAAATGGGCTTCCTGCTCTGCCCTTCTTGGTGCTCTGCACTCGTTTGAGAAGTGGCCCAATTTATCACAATTGTAACACCTTAAGGACTTCTTGTCTCTCTTATTGGTGTTACTCTCTTTGTTGCTACATTCTTGGTTGGATTTTCCTCCCCGGTTCTTTGTGAACCTCGCTTTTCCTCTTCCTCTACTTCTTGTGTCTCCAGTGTCGGCTGGCCTGTTGAATTCTTGCTTGGTCTCATTCCTTGACCTCTCTTGCCATTCACGGTACGGGACATCGCAACTCCTTCATAGGCCTCATTTAGCCCCGCAATGAGCTGTAACACCAGCCGCTGATTGCTGACTGGAGATCCAACGTTGGCCAATTGATCGGCTAGCATCTTCAAGGCTTGGCAGTAGGAGGAGATGTTGGGGAAATTGTCCAGACGGGTGGTGACAAACTTGTGCTCCAGGTAAACCGCTCGGGAGTTTTGATTGTCTTGAAAAATGTTTTCAAGAGCGACCCAGGCATGAGAGGCGGTGGAGTTGGGTTTGAGGATGGTATGAAGCAAATCATTAGAAATCGTGCTATAGATCCACTGAAGGACAATAGCATCCAGACGGTGCCATAATTGAATCTCGGCTATGTTGTCTGGTTTGGGGTTTGTGGGAGGTGGTTGCTCGGGTGTATCAGAGGAGACAGCAGCGGGGGTTGTGGGAGTGGGTGGTCCCTTGGTAGGGTCAAGGTGGTCACTGACCTGGAAGGCCCGACAGTGGATGCGAAAAAGCTCAGCCCAAGAATTGTATTGTCCGTTCTCCATCTCGAGGATAAGGGGAATGGAGTTGCGGATGTTTGTGACAGTGATGGCGGGATGTATTTTGGGTTCCATTGAAGATGAGCGTAGGAGAGAGGGGAAGAAGAGGGGAGGGGGGGCCTCCGGAACGAGACAGAGGGAAGAGAGGGGAAGAGGCGGCGGATCAGAGCAGAGGTTTTAGCTCTGATACCATGTAATTTGGTATTTTCCAGTGTGTCCTTTTCATTGATATTCCTTGAATATATATAGAGTACATCCATCCTATCTAAATATTTAACAGATTACAATCACAATCATTTCCAACTAAGTGGCCTATAAATCGGTAAAGGATTACATTCCATAATCATTCCATAATTCTCGGCTAATAACTTTTGGTCAAGAGCAACTGCCCAGAGGAATTCTTTCCTTGGGTGACTGGTTTCAATCTTTCTTCATATGCCTTCAGTCTCCCCACTAACTCTTCGAAGGACATAGTATCCAAGTCCGAAACTGCTCTATGGCAGCTACAATTGGCAAGAACCTATCGGGGGCAGCTTTCAAGAATCTGCTGACTTGTTTAGAAGATGACACAGTCGTCCCCAAAGCTCTATATCCAGACACCAGCTCACCCATCTTCCCCGCAAATTCATCAACTGATTCATTTTCCCCCATGCGCAGCAGTTCAAACTCATGATCAAGAGTTTGGACTCTGGCTTGTTTGACTCTATCTTCGCCTACATACCGCTTCTTCAGGGCATCCCAGATGTCTTTTGCCGACTTGATTGCGGCCACCTGCATGAGAACATCCTCAGGCAGGGCTTGGAATATGAAGGCCTTTGCCTTCTTGCCCAACTTGACATCCACCGTAGCTTCGGTGGGAGGTTCAATGGCATCCCAGATCCCCTGGGTATCCATGAATGCCTCCATCTTGATCGCCCAAGAAGTGTAGGTCGTCGGAGTAAGAATTGGAATCTTGAACGCGATTGGGTCGCTGGAGTCTCTTTGCACCACTTGTCTATCTTGATTTGCCATCGAATTGAATCAAGAACTTGCTTTCGGTGAGGATCGTGTGCAATTGGATTGATCCAATTGATCAATTTTGCGCTC
>BJCO01466591.1:0-11222 GCA_018326465.1 Flaveria floridana
TGATTTTATTTAATTTTTTACTTTAATCACATATTTTTTTTCAATACTTCTCGCTTTCTCTTTTTACATGTGTTTTATTTTTACTTTTATTTAGTTTTGAATTTGATTTGATTTTTTAACCTTTATTTTATTTTTTTAAAAATTATTGAATTTTATTATTGATTTTTATGTGAATTTCTTATGTTTGATTTTTATTTCTTTTAAATTTTATTTGATTTTCAATTTTTTTAATTTTTAGAGCACATTGCACAATTAGTCCCTATGGTTTGATCATATTGCATATTTAGTCCCCATATCGTTAAAAACTAGCGGACACTAACGGTGTGGACTAAATTTGCAACAAATTTTCAAATGTTTGGACTAAATTTGTAATTTTTAAAATCTTGGGACCAAACTTGCAATTTGATCAAACCACAGGGACTATTTTTGCAATTTTCTCTAAAACTATTAATGATTTATGAAAACTAGAACTCACCTAACATTGTATAGTTTTAGTATACACTTCATATTAAAGTGCATGTTAATTTGCTTCAAGGGCTGTCATGAAGATACGATTGACATGAAAGAAAAAGCTATTGTATCTGGCATCCGCTTTGTTTATGTTTTGCTTGGACCATTATGTTCATCATGAGGATTATGTGATAAATTAACTTGGACATTATGCTTGTTACGTTTGATTGTATTCCGCTGCATACGAAGGAAATTACAACTTAAGAACTATGTTGCGAATGTGTAAATCTCGCTTTCAAGACCCTGAGGTCTAGGGCATTTCACCCACATCTTTTTTAGCCTACAAAAGAGATACTTAACCACAAGGAACGCTTTATCTCAAATAACACCGGCGAGTTTAAGAAGTTTTAATTGTGGATAAGAGGAGAAGTTTGCAATCAAGTGTGGTTGAGCAAGAGCAACCCACTAATCAGTGACCACCTTAGAAGCATCCACTTGGACTATAAAAGCAAAATCATGAACTCTTTGTTAGCAAAGAGCATAATATTGGATGATATAAGTAGTCAGCTGTTTTTATATATATATAGATTCAATCTTATCATGCAAATAGATTGCTAGTAGGTCCGTCATCCTCCCAGGGGTCAAATTTTCAATTAGTAGAGTTATTTAATGAAAATCTTTTATTGTAGTATAAAATTCCATGAAGATCTTAGTTGAACTACTTTAACTAGTAATATTCTTTCTCTTGATTTATTAAAAGAAAAGATTCCAAGGCATTATTTTTCCTACAAGTTTCATTGCAACTTCAATGTAAAAGAAAGAGATTTTTGATGAATAATAGTTAAAGAATCAAATTCTTTTAAATTGTTAATCCTTTTCCAAGAGCTAGCGATGTGATATGATGATGCATGGAAACTTCACAGCGAATTCCACATATAAACTGCTGTTGATTGGTTTAAATGAGAACCAAAAACAATATAATTTTTATTAGTAGTAAAGTGTTGTGATTATATAAATTTTATATAGTAAAAAATAACAAAACTGGCCACATGTATTTAAATATAGTAAATTATGCTAAATAAAAATAGGTTAATTGATAAAAAGTTGATGTCAGTTTAGAATTAATTATAAAAAGAAAGACTGATTCCATACCCATTATCCAGAAATTCCAAATTCGCTTATTAAACTTTACTTTTCAAAGATTCAGTCTTTGAATATGAACACTAATGTTCATGTAAATATAATAATTGTTTGATTTATTTATATAAACAAATATACATAGCATATGGTCTCATGGGCAAACCCAAAAGAATTAATATAAATTAGTTTCTATGTTTGTATAATTAATCAATTGTTGAAAGATAAAGTTTGTGTACACATGCTTTTCTAAGATATATAAAACCAATTTACAAGTTGAATACATATTAATTTATATTATTATTAGAATATCAGGTGATTATATATGGTGAGGGTTCAACTTTTTGATTAATGTTATTTAATGAACATTTTAATACAATATAACTTATCCGATTACGTATCCATTTTTTAATACATATTTCAACAAAAAAGTATAAGGAAAAAATTTGTAAAGTGATAGGACAGTCCTTAATTTTGGAAGATCAATATAACAAGAAAAATGTAAATTATGCCCTTAATTTAAAGGGCTAAAGACCATTGCGTAACTAAATAATATTAGGCACTTGGCTTTAGCGTAATGGTAAGAGTAAAATGATCTTGATATATAGTAAACACAAATTGAAATTTGGTATGAAGTAGTTTAGAATGGTGTAGTACTATAAGTTTGTCTTTTAAAAAAATTATAAAAAAACTCATTAAAAATAGAATTTTAAAACCAAATGGTGCTGCATTATTTTAAAAAATATGCATAGTTATTATATTAAATTAAGCAATATATTATTATTTTTGTTTAATATAAAAAATGAAAATTATTATTTTGTATAGATACATAAATAAAATAAGATGTTTTTTAACGAGAGAGGGAATCTAATTTAGCTACCGCTTACAACACCAATATTCTCTAAAATTAATTCGCAACGAACATTTTAAATTATATATGTCATAACTTTATGAATAAACGAATTACGAATACATTGATGTTACATTAAATAAGAAAAAATTAAATCTATATTATAATTCACAAAACCTATGAGTAATTCATAAATCTTTATATATTTCTGTTAATAAAACATTTACTGTATTGTTTTATTTGTAATTTTATTATCTTTATTTAATATTAGTAATTTTACTAATTCTCTCCTTTTTAGCTATTGAAGTGCCAATACAACACCAAGAGGTAGGCATATTAAATCTCATTAATTTCAGAAAAAAAAGAATATTAAGAAGCTAGTATTTCGTTTAAGTATTTATATATTTGACACCAATATCTTTCAATATTTTGTTGACGAATGGTCGCGTGTATATTAGAGGACTATATAAAATCTTATAGTCTTACAAGATTATACTCTTGAGTTTAAACGCAATTAATGTAAACTTGTTTTGAATTTGTATAATAGTTTATTGATAAATTTAAGATTTCAATAATTCAAACTATGGGCTACTGATCGGTAATAATTCATAATTTCAATTTGGCCGATAATAGTAATAATAACTTTTGTTTTTGTTGTCAAGGACAATCCTAATAACATAATCCTTCATTAATTTACACTTCGCTTTATTCAAGATGATAATTGTGAATGAAATAGGAAAATATACAACGAAATAGAGTAAATAGAGTGAAAAACAAGTGTAAATAAATGATTACTATGCTATTGGGATTGTCATTAACAACAAAAATAAAAATTTAAATTATTATCGGCTAAGCTGATAGTATAAATTATTATCCGCCTATAAGTCATAGTTTATATCATTAAAATCTAATTTGCCTAGTTTTTTAGTTAAAGGGTAGCATATTTTACAAAAGATATCACTTAATGCCAACATTATAATATGCGTAAAGGATTAAATAATATTTTTAGAATGAGTCCCCGTATATATATCTCACATTCCCTAAACTTTATCAATAACTTTATTATGTATAACATTTATTACTTATGATAATAATGATGATGTAAATATTGAGTATGTAACGTTTAATTTGATCCACATGTTTGGAAGAATTATAAACCTAAAATATGAAAATCCATACCATCATAGTTTCTTTCGTTTCGTTTTTTTTTCGATTCTACTCGAATACGTATTCAATTAATAATTATTATATATGTATTTGACTTGAATATCACTATTAGAGCTACACATATCATGTTGAAAATATAAGCTTACATGAAAGTAAGTCAAACATTATATTATTTGACCTAATCCTTTACTTGTTAAGTTCAAAAACTTATGTTTCAATACATCAAACATTTAATTTGCTATTGTATTCACCAGATTTTTTTATAAATTGCAGAATAATGCCATGATACCATCTCATACTGATGTAACAAGAAATAAGATAACTTATATTTTTGTCATGTCACATAACTTATATTTTTGTCATGTCACTAAAAATTAAGATGTCCATGAATATATGTGATAAGAATTCATAATCTTAATTCAAAGTAAGCTCAGAGTAAGATTTAAGTTCTAAAATTATGATTTACATACATATACACAATCAAATTAGTTTGTCATAAAATTAGATAGATTATTTTCTAGTTTATTAGTTTAAAATACAAATATAGTCAATAACCTTGAAGTGATGTGGATTCCTTACTTTCCTGATTAGAACGAAGAAAAGACAGTTACTGCTAAATATGGGGAGGCAAGAACAAGTATGTAAAGGCATATCTTATATATGCACATTCAATTTCTCTCTATATATTCCATATACACTTTACAAAGATATGATTCCATATTGCATTTTATTACTTTGATTGAGATAAAATACATTTAAATTACAAAATGACATATACCCTAATGAAACCTCTTACTTTATTAATTTGTGTATTTCAAAAAGATTAATTTATTAAAAAGATTAATTTATTTGTATTTAAGTTAGAACTAATGACGAATAAGTACAAAAGTAACATTAAAGTAAAACATTATCGACCATCCGACCATGTACTAGTCAACATTAAGAATAACTAATCATGGTCTATGAATCATATTTATTTTTACATATAAAAAAATTATACTAAAAATATTCGTATATTGTTTTTTGTATTCTTTTTGTAGTGGTGGTGTTAGATTCTACCAATTTCGCTTATATATTGTTTTTTGTATTCTTTTTGTATTAAATGTGTACACATGTATCATTTACATACTGAATATTTCATATGTATTTATTTTTCTAAAAATTATAAAATATAGCTAGTCTATATCTTTAGCAATCATAAAAGATAAAACATCCTTATTCAATATGTTCAAAATCAACCTAGTATTAAAACTCTTTGAGGTCTTATTTTATATCTTTAAATGTTCAAGCCAGTGCATAAAGTCAACAAATTAATCCAAATTAAAAAGAAATAAGATTATTGCTTTTAATTCAATACAATGATGTGTCCAACTTATGTATTTGTTGCTAAAACATGCATACATAAATGAAGGCAAACACTTTGTCCTAAAACTCATGTGTATACATGTCTGACCTATATCAATTCTCAAACTTTTTATAATATAATCACCCAATGTCAATATCATTTTTTTTATCAACATATCTTTGTATTTACCCAAATCATTATACTTTTCTTAAAATAATTTTTTATTCAACTGGACCAAAATTATTTACACAACTTCAACAAAATCCAACTATGTGATTTTTATCTAATTAAAAATCTTTTATTGATGATAAGATTCGAATCAGCAAACCAATTCGAGATTTGTATATCTAATGCAATCAATAAGTATTGTCAATGCTTAATACTATTCGATTAATCCTAGGTTAGACAGAATAAGATGTTCACAAATTTGGAACTTTTAATTAATTATTCAATTTAGTGAATTTAGTACTGTTTTAAGATTATCCATCTTAATCTACAAGTCACTTTAATTATTCCAATGAGGTTCAATTAAACACAAAGGTTTATATATAAGTAATTTGATATTATATTTATTTGCTTAATTTGTTTGGTATCTATATTGATTAATCAAATATCTAGTAGGCACATGATAATTTTTTACTCTGTCCATTTAGGCTCCAAGTGTGATTTTAACACGTGTCGTTAATAAAATAAAAGTTAACTATCTAATAATACATTAAATGCTAATGATATTATTAATATATTTTCCAAACTAGAACATATTTTTTAAATAAATTAAAAAAGGTTTCTTCTTAATAATAAATGTAATTTATTATAAACCAAATTTTATGAAATATGAAATTTTTCTATACAAACGACTCTAAAAATGAAATTGTGGTAAAAAAATATTTAAAAAAATTGAAGTGTTTAAAAAAACAACTTTTTAAAAGCAAAAGTGTTTAAAAGATGAAAGTTAGAACAAATATTGTTATTGTTGTATTACCTAAAGTAATTACTTATACGTAATTTAATTATATTTATCCCAAAACATTATTTATAAATTTCTAAATATTAAAATTAACTATTCATCTAAAATTTTTATTCAAGCTGTATGATACACGAGTTTATAAACTAGTTAGTTTATATAACTAAACTAGTTTTAGTAACCCGTGTAATATATACACATATTGAATAAATAAAATATTAAATAAAATAAATTTTTATTAATTATAAATGAAATTCATAATTAAAATTTTGTATAAGTATAGATATAATATAAGTAATAAAACAATGATACCAACTTCTTAAACTTTTTTACTTAAAAAAAATTAAACATATTGTTTCAAAACAAATTGTTTTAAAAAATTTCGTTATTATAACTTCCACTTTTAACATTTTAATTTATAAATATTTTGCTTTTTAAAATCATCAATTTTATAATATTTAATATTTTTAGAAAATTCTAAGTTCAAAAGATAAAAGCATGGGAGTTAGAGTGGTTAATCACCCTTTGAGGTCATATGTTCGAGTTTATGAGTAGTTGGTGTAAATTAGTTGTGTGTATAATTACTAATAGATAATATGAGTGTCTATCGAGAGTTTGGGTATTGTCTATCGAGCTTTGCAACTGTGGGCGGCCCAAAGGGAGCCTATTATAAATCTGGTTAGGTATAATTATTTGTGTCATATCACCGATTTGTAAATAATGATCATAAAAACAATCTCGTTGGAAGAGATGGCGGGACAAGTTACTTATACGCTTTTATGAATAGGTAAGGGTGTATTCGTTTGTTCACAACATTCATAAACATTCTCCATTCTCCTTCAAAATTCAATGCGGATTTTCGAGTTGGGGTAAGTTGAAGTATATGTCATAGTCGTCAATCTCAATCGAGCATTGATTACGCTATGTACTTAAGCTTATCTCTTATTTAAACATATTCACCACCACCGATTGAAACCCAAAAATCAATTATTTAAAACCTAAAGTCGAAGCTAACAAAATTAAAGACCATGCGTATGCCACCCATCATCATAAACAAATATTGTATTAATGGATCACGGATGTTACTAATGGGCCCAATTAACGTTCGCCTAGTTCTATAGGCCCAATTAGTCCAGAAACTAACCCAATAAGTAGAAGTTGCGTTAATGGACGTTTGTTTAGCCCATTTAACTCCAAACAATGTGTTACAAACCCTAGCTTTCATAAATACATACAGACTACGTTAGTTTTACGCAAAGCGGCGGTAGGCAAAATGCAGATCTTCGTGAAGACGTTAACGGGGAAGACGATCACCCTAGAGGTTGAATCGAGCGATACAATCGACAATGTTAAAGCTAAGATCCAAGACAAAGAAGGTAATCATTTGATTTTGATACTTAGGGTTTCCAATTCGATTGAATCGTTTGAATCAAAATGAAACAAGAGTTTTTTTTTTTTTGTTATAATCGATTTCATCAGGAATTCCACCGGATCAGCAGCGTTTGATCTTCGCCGGAAAGCAACTGGAGGATGGAAGGACTCTCGCAGATTACAACATCCAGAAAGGTAGCGAAATTGTTGCAATTTGTTTGTGGATTTGTGTAATTGTATGTATTCGTACTTTTTGTGATGATTTGTGAATATGATGTTCAGAATCGACGCTTCATTTGGTGTTGAGGCTTCGTGGAGGGATCATTGAACCATCGTTGATGGCTTTAGCGCGGAAGTATAATCAGGATAAAACCATCTGCCGCAAGTAAGCTTCATTTTACTCTGTTTTCTATGTGTTTTATGATTGTTTATGATAGTTTATAAGTATATATTCATCATGTGTATGTATGTTTGCATTGTATGTTGCAGATGTTATGCTCGTCTCCATCCTCGTGCTGTTAATTGCAGGAAGAAGAAATGTGGGCACAGCAACCAGGTACTATTTAGTTACTGAGTAATGATTTTATCTTCTTAAAGTTGGTTATTTTGGTATTGATTGGTGATTTGGTTGATGGATTTTAGTTGAGGCCAAAGAAGAAGATCAAGTAGATGATGATGATGGTGATGATGTTATGGTACTTGATTTTGAAGGTTGTTTGAATCTGTAAGAGGTGTTGCTTTCTTTTTACAATCTTTTTGAAGTTTTTTTAAGTATGTTTTGGATCTTAAGATTTATGTTGTGATTTTGATAAGCTATTGCAATGTCTCTTTAATGTTTGATGAACTTATTACTGTTCTGTTTGATTAGGAATGAAACAAGATGGTTATATTATAACTATTTTGATTAGTCAACAGTGATCGAATCAGATTAGTTATACGATTTAGTTACGCAGAAAGCTTATATCATGGTCTGCATCTACTTGACCTATTCTTGTATGCGACGATAGGGCAATTGTTATCTGATTTGTGTTTGAATAATGTTAAGATGATCAGACAACTAATTTGATAGCATTATCAGGATCGGTTAGAGGTGTTTAACTGTTTATATATCGAATGCTGTCAGCTGGTTCTAGATATGTGAGATGTAAATAACATAGTGCCATCTCACATTTGGTTGTCGAAACGTGCCAAAATTCAGTCTGTTACAACATGTGATTTCACAATCAAATTAGATGATAGACGTTTTCTTTTATTCTTACTACCGGACCGAGTATCAGATGCATGACCTTTTTGCAGAGTTGTGGTTGACCTTACGTCTCTTAGCATACATAGCATGATGGCGACTCTGCGCTTACTCATTTTCATACGCTAATCTTGCTAACAAACCTTTTGAGTTCTGGGCCAAGAACTTTCCAGCCATTACACAACTTGTATTACACTCTTACATCATCCTATTCCTATTACCTTCTTGTATGGGCTTATCAGTGTTGTAAAAATCAGTTTAGGCGGCTGAATAATCGGCGACGTGTCGCTAGTCGGCCGCCCACTTAGGAGTTTTTACCTAATCGGCTAGTTAATCGCTAGCGGTCAACGGTGGTCAAATTTGGCCCTAAGCGGTCTTAATCAGTCAAAAATAGGAAATTCTGGTGACTTTCCGGTCGGACTCCGGCTACTCTTGAAATTTTAGTGAAATTTTGTAAATTCTGGCCAGATTTGTTTTTATTTATATAAAACTATACATTTTTATAAAAATGACATATAAAAATGTGTGTATATATATGTAAAATTGAAAATTATATGTAAAAAATCCAAACCGATTAGTTCTGATTAAATCTGACTAATATTTAGACTATTATTGTTAAATAGCCCTTCCAAACCTTTTATTTTTTTAACTTTATCGATCATTTTACCACCGTTAGTCATATAGTTACTAGATTTATTTATTTGATCACAGCATTTAAAAGCCTTAAAACCCACCTAAAAACTGAAATGCTAAAACATTTCCCGATCTTTGTTTGTACAAAGAGCCAAATTTTGCAACTAATACAATTAGACCACTATATTCTTCCATAGCATGTTTGATATTCATTAAAAACGATATCCTCTTGACATAAACATACATGAGTTATCGACACCGATGTCACGTGGCAACTCAAGTAGGAACCTGGCGCTTATGATGTTGGGGTTGATTCGTGGGTGACCCTCTTTTGCCACCTGACAATTAACACCTCCTATTGTGCTACATGACACAACAAGAAAAGTTTTATGCACATTTTATACCTGAAAGTTGAGCAATACTATACATATTTTGAAGATGACATAAGGACATTGGTCGTGGCACCACAAAATCTGTTTTTAATAGTGTCATCTATATTATGAGTTGTTTGAACATATAATTTTTGTTAATCATCCTTGAAATGTTTTATTTAGAATCTTTTTGTTTTTTTTAACAAATAGATGTTGTCTTAGCTTTCATACTCTACATAATCCATATCATAATTAATTTACAACTTATCATAGGCGGAGCTTAAACTCTTCGCTTCAAGATAGCTTCACCATTTTAACTTCAAATTGTTTTATCAATGATAAATTAAATTCAACCCCCAACTCATTGACGAGGCTGAACCTTTTATCTTTATCTACATTTAAAAATTCACTAAAAAACTTATTTAGTTCATATATTCCAACCCAATACTATATTAAAAAATAATAATGCTTTTATTATTTGTTGATTCCACTGCCTCATACATTCTAGCCTTTTATCATTTCCTTATAAATAAACAAACAGAAGTGCATTAGTACCTAGACCACAACACAAACCATTTTCTGATTATCATCTGTAAGCTGGATGCATTGAACAGGTATATTCATCAACATGTGAGTCTTGTAACCTACCGTATTCGCCATTCATAATTATAGCATACTAAAGAAAATATTCCACAAAGTAACACTTATACTCGAATTGAAAATTCTTTAAGCGATAAAAGATTATAGAAATGTTATCAGATTGGTTTGGTTTACAGGTCAAAAATATCTTAAATGCGTTATCTTTGTTTTGTTACGTTCAAACATGCCTATATTGGCTTACGCTCATTTCTAATCACCCCGTTAGGATTTGACCCATTCCTAGATAAGCGGAGGAAGCTTAAACCATATTTAGAAGGGTTCAAGGTTCCGCCTCTCATGTCCTGTCTATAGTACTTATGGTCATTCTATTGAGTTGTCATGGTTTCAACAATTCATTATTAGCTCGAAAGGCAAAAACAACAAACGCCTCCGCCCTGACCACTCGAACCGGAAGGGTTTTCTTTTTTACACTCTTGCTCAAGTCTCCCCTCGACCCTGCCTGTGTGATTTTTGTAACGACATTGCTGATAGTACGGTTAGGAAGAGTTCCAATAAAAATTTTCAGAAACGACCAATATTTTTTCTACTACATTTAATTTTAAATGAGTCCATTTCCTCTTTACATATTGGATCCACCTCCATATGGCTTATTCATATAACAAGTAGATGCTACATATATTTCTTCACGACTAACTCAGAAACTGTTAATAGTTAAAGTCATTTTTAGATGTAATCTTCATTCCTTGTGAAGTTCAGGGTAGATTGTGTAATAAGCTCTTAGCTCAAGGGTGTGTTGTGTAATATGTTTGTTAGAAAGTTAGTTAGTAATCTTCGATGTATATTAGGGAAAATATGCTACTGATCGTAATAACACAATTGAATTTCTTCTTCTATTGATTTCCATTCTTAAACCATTGTTCTTGTAAATCTTCTAATCTTCAATTGATTGTTCAAAGATCATTGTATTACAACAATTGGTATCAGAGCTTGGCTCTCGATAATCTTCGTCGAAGGTGATTACAGTGATCAACGAAATTGGAAGGATGGTGTCCACCAAATTCGAAATTGAAAAGTTTGATGGAAAGAACGAC
>BJCO01466594.1:0-19427 GCA_018326465.1 Flaveria floridana
AAAACCGGGACGATTAAGCCTTCGATTCTTCAATTCCTAACTTCAAACCTTCAATCTTCTGCTTCTTGGTGTGGAAATCGCCTCTTTGATCGTCTGGAAGTCGGGCCCCTTTTTAGAATGTGTTAGACATTTTATTTAAATATGAAAATTAGGGTTTGGCCGCGTTCTCTCTCTTCGCGCAGCGCGTACATTATAACAACGCTGGGCGCGCATCGCTAAGGGACAAAATAGTCGGGGGCCGCGATCTCTCTCTTCGCGCAGCGCGTACAGAGGGGTTAACTGGTGCGCGCAGCGCGAAGACCCTATTTCTCTGCAATTTTTCTTTATTTTTCAAGTTTAACAACTTGCAACTCCTTCACTTGTCCAATGCCCTCGTTCCGACTCGTTTTCCATTCCTTCCTGCATCCAAACGCCTACAAATGACAAATAACGAAAACATTAACTTATTCTAATAAAATTAAAAACAATAGACGTAATAAGACTCAAAACCCGATTCTAAAAACATATGTGTTTTGCAACACATCAATGAGTCAAAATTTGCTTTTACTGCTTTCGTGGAAAGTTTCCATGCTTACCAAGGTAGTCATCTAACCTAGTTAGATCTTATTTTATAGGATTTGTTTGAGATGGATCCTGATGATGTGGAAGAGATGGACTTGAATTGATAGAAGGTAGCGATTGCCTATATAACATAGAAACACTCGTATGTTAACAGGAATTACGACTGCCAAGTGCGGATAAAACTGTTGGCTTTGACAAATCAAAGTCAAGGTGTTTCAATTGCAATAGTTATGGTCATTTCATAAGGGAATGTAAAACTCCTAGAAATCAAGGCGGAAAAAGTCAAGCTGGTACTAGTAGTCAAAGATACCAACAACAGTCTCAGAAAACCTTCAAAAAGCCTTATCAAAGTCTTCCCATGCCAGAACTAAAAGATAAATCGAAATCAACTGAAGAGCCAAAGAAACCTCTTGTTGTAAGCATCAAAGATGGATATGACTTAAGTGCATACACTGAACAATTCATAACTAATCTAATATCAAGGTTAGCCCTTATTGCTGAAGTTCAAAATGAAGATTGATCTGAAGAAAATGATCCTACGACAGATGATGATTTAAAAAATAATGATGAAGATTATGATTGGAGTGATAAATCTGACCCAAAAGAGGATTCAGAAGAAATTACACTGATGACTCTATCTGAACAACCAAATGTTGAGTATCCATCATCTGATTCTGAGACCTCCTCTTCAAGTTATCTTGAAATTCCTGTCAAAATCAGAGAAAAAATGTGCATAAAAGCATGTTTTGATCATGTTGAGCATTATAGAACATATTCGTTTAAAATCTGTGACAAACTTAAACAAGATGAAGTAATGCACAACAAAATGAAAAATGATCACAAAGTCTCTGATGAAAGGATCTTATCTCTTCAAAACACATGGAATAAAACACTAAAAGAACTTAAACTTGTTAAAAACAACTTAAGGAGATGACTAAAAATTTAGAAGAAGAAAAAAATAGCTCATGCTGCAACACAGGTGGATCTAGCTAAAGTTCTGAGTTCTAAAACTATTGTAGAACAGATGGTAAGTGAGAGGAAAGATAAAAACAAAACAGGTCTAGGTTTGACACATGAGCCCATACCTGAATCTATTTCAAACACTTTACCAAAAAACTTTAACACACACGATCACTCACATGAAAACAAAGGTAAGCTAAAAGCCTTCAAAATAAAAAAAAATATTTTGCAATTTGGTGCCAAAAGTGATGAAGAGAAGACTAAAGTTGAGATATTTGAGGAATAAGATTCTGAAAATATTAAAAATGGTCATCCGGTGAAAGTTAAATCTTATGAACCATGACCAAAGAAGAAGAAAATGTTTGTTCCCAAAGGATATCATGTGATGAAAGCTAAGGAACAAGATCATAAGTACGTTGTTAAAAGTTGTTACCCTAAAGTCTTTGATGAAGAAGTTGTTGTAAAGAATGACAAATGAAACACAAAGAAGAATGTGAAAGAAAAAAAAGATGAAGCAACATCTGAGGATTCGTTTCCTTACGGATTCAACAATCCAAACTTCATAAAATGGTAGAAAGAACAAAAAGAGAAAGAAACTGTAAAAGAGTCTTAACCATATGCCATTCAATCCCAAAGCAAGAAGAGATCATCAAGATCAAGAAACCAGAGAAGGAGAAGGAAAAATGCTAAAGCTAAATCCTATCGTAATCAAAGTCAAAACAATCAATCTAATCAGTTTAATCAAATGAAGTTTGTGTATGCGGGTACTTTTGATATGAACACAATTCCAGAAACCAAATCAAACTTAAAAAAAAAATCTAACTCTGATATGAAAACAGGTTCAGGTCTAAATTCTTCCGCTATCAACAAAAGATTTGTATCTAAGGAGTCTAGGAATAGTGTTAAGGAACAAAAGTCAAAACCCAAATCTCAAAAGAACAAACTCTCAAATAAAAAAACAGATTAACTTTGTAAGTCCTAAATCAAAACAAGGATCAAATGTGGCTTCCACATCTAAGGTTAATCAACGGTTGTTAAAAATTTAAAAAAGGTAATGTGAAATATGCGACATGTATAATCATAAAATTGTTGAATGTTTTTTAACAAGTATTGTCACATTTGTGATATGAAAAACCTTTCAACAACATACAATAATTTCAATATGTACTGTACCATTTGTGATGAAAGATATCACAAAATAGAGGATTGTTACTTCAGAAAGACCTCACTAAGGAAAGGAAATATCAACCTAAGATTTTGAAGAAATCAAAATTTTGCTTATCAAGGTTTGACAAAACAACCTTCCTTAGGCTTGAGATCTTTCTAAAGGATTGATCCTAATAGTGATGATTCTTATGATGTGCAAACAAAGCATTATAAACAAGGAAAATTCATTCAACGATCTATGAGAATGAAAAATAGAAAGTTTGGTAAGTAATTTTTTTTTGAAAATGTTCCTATTGATGGTTTAAGTTATCTTGACAATGATCTAGAAAAAACATTACCATGCTTAGTGGATTAAGCAAATCAAAGATAATAAAAAATTGGTCAGAAAGGAACTGATAAACTGAAATAGCAAAAGAAGCCTGATTTGAATAAGCTTCATATTAAACAGTTTACCATTGTTGATAAATTTGGCAAGCCCAAGATCATATTAGCTTGGGTTGATAACTCAAGTTACTCTTTAAAATACAGGTACGCCCAAGAAGACCTATTAACACGTGGTATGTTGATAGTGGGTGTAGCCAGCATATGACAGGCAACCATGCCGTGCTGTAAGATTTTAAGCTAAAAGATGGTACTCATGTTGTATTTAGGGGTGATGTAGGTAGAAAGATTACTGGGAAGGAACAGCGTCCAATGGGATTATTAGCTTTAATAAAGTCAACTATTGTGCACAGTTGAACTTTAATCTCTTAAGTGTTTCCTAAATTTGCGACAAATCTTACTCTGCTTTATTCGATGATTCTATTTGTTACATTTTGAAGCTAGGTTTTTAGATAAGGAAAGAATGGGTAGTTATTAAATCTATACATGATCTAGATGTATACAAGTTAGATATGTCTCAAGTAGATCCAACTGCAGAAATAACATGCCTAACTACTCAAGCATCAAATGACAAAAGTCAGTTATGGCATAAATGTCTCGGGTATTCTAAATTCAAGAACATGAAAAAGCTTGTAGCAGGAAACCATGTAGTAGGAGTTCAAATAAAGAAGTTCGCTACCACAATTCACTGCACAATATGTTTAAAAGGAAAGCAACACAAAGTGTCTTATAAGCTCAAGCTGATAAACTCAAATTCCAAGCCTCTCTAGATGTTGCACATGGATCTATTCGGATCATCAAATATGCTGAGTGTTAGAAAGAAATATTATTGTTTAGTTATCGTTGATGACTTTACAAGATTTTCATGGGTTTTCTTATTGTATGCTAAATCTGAAACCGCTGAATTGTTAAAAGAATTCATCATTAAAGTACAAACTCAACTAGAATAAAAGATGAAAATTATTAGAAGTGATAATGGAACTGAATTTAAAAATGCCAATGTTGACATGTTTTGTGCGGAAGAAGGCATTGCTCGTCAGTTCAGTGCTCGTAGAACTTCACAACAAAATAGAGTTGCTGAAAGGAAAAAAAGAACTTTTATTGAGGTGCACACGCTCCATGTTAGCAGATGCAAAGATTCCAATCACTTTCTGGGATGAAGCCATATCACTACATGTTTTGTGCAGAATAGTACATTACTTGTGAAAGATAAACTAAAAACTTCTTATGAGTTAATGTTTGGTAGGACACATAATATAGATGTTCTTAAGTCTTTTGCTTGTCCAGTTTTGATTTTAAATTCAAGTGACCAGCTAGGAAAATTTGATGCAAAATCCGATGAGGGATTTTTCGTTGGATATTCTTCGATTTCAAAAGACTTTAGAGATATAAGTCTAGGACGAATGTTGTTCTTGAAACTTTTACTGTTAAATTTCATGAAAACTCATTTCTATCAGTTGATAATGGTCCAGCTTGGTTGTTTGATTTAGATTCTTTGTCAAACTCTTTTTTTAACTTGTTTGAAACTCCAGGTGAGAAAAAGAAACAAGTAGGAGATCTTGAATCTTTTAGTGACGATTCTGATTTTGATGATATGGATGATTCTAGCCCAGATTACCCATTCTTTTCATTTGTTAAAGATCCTGTATTTCATTCTGAGTCTCATGATCAATCTCAAACTCAACAAGCACAAGAAACTCCCATTTTTGAAAATTCAAATGTTTCACAACCAATTCTTAATGATGGTCCTGAATTGTACAACCTGAGTCTGAAACTTCATTAATTTTTGATGGTGTAGTTGTTACTGATAATCTTGATTACTTTATCAATTCACCGACTCAAGTTTCTAACTTCACTCCACATACTTCAAACTTATTGCAGCAGCTTTCTGATTTGAATCAGACTAATCTGGATGTTAATGTTCAAGAAGATGAGATTACAACATCTCGTGTTCACAAGAACCATCCTACGTCCCAGATTATCGGTCCATTGAATGAGAGAACGACAAAGAGTCATTCAGAACAAGGAAACTTCTTCTTATACTCATGTTTTCTATCTCAAATTATCCTTAAAACATCACATAAGCGTTATAAGACAATAGTTGGATTGAGGCAATGCAAGAAGAGTTATTACAATTCCATAAATAGGAAGTGTGGAAGCTTGTGGGTTTACCTAAAGGAGAAAATGCCATAGGCACCAAATGATTGTATAAAAACAAGCCAGACTATCGGGGAATTGTTGTTCGTAACAAAGCGAGACTTGTTGCACAAGGTTACACCCAAGAAGAAGGAGTAGATTATGATGAAGTATTTGATCTAGTTACAAGACTTGAAGCAATTCGTGTGTTCCTAGCGTATGCATCGTATATGAAATTCACGATGTACTAGATGGACGTAAATGGACTGATCACTGAGGATTTGTGTGTCAAGCAACCTCTGGGTTTCAAAAATTCAAAATATCCTAATTGTGTGTACAATCTTAGTAAACCATTGTATGGTCTTCATCAAGCACCTAGAATTTGGTATGATATGTTGTCACAGCATTTGATCCAACATGGATGCACGCGAGGGAAAATTGATCCGACTTTGTTTATAAAGAAGGATGCTGACGATCTCTTATGTGTTCAAGTGTATGTTGATGATATCATATTCGTTCTACAAGTCCTTAATTGTGCAAAGAATTTGAATAAATCGTGAAGTCTCGTTTCCAAATGAGTTCTATGGGAGAAATTATATTTTTCTTTAGTCTTCAAGTGAAACAGTTTGCAGATGGAATTTTTATTAATCAGGAGACATTCGTTGAAAAACTTTTAAAAAAATTTAAAATGCAATATTGTCAATCCATCAGAACTCCAGCTGATGTCAATACCAAGAATGAACCAGATCCGAGAGGAAAATCAGTTGACCAAATTCTATACAAATCTATGACTGGATCTTTGATGTAGCTTACAACATCTAGACTAGATATATAATGTATGCTGTTTGTGTCTGTGCCAGGTACCAATCTGACCCGAAGGAATCTCACTTAATATCTGTTAAACGAATATTTAGATATCTCAAAGGAAAACCGACTTTAGGGTTGTGATATCCATATGAAGAAAATTCAAATTACATGGATATACAGATAATGATTATGGAGGATGTTGCCAAGATCATTAATCTATGACGGACGGTTGTAAAAAACAAACAAATTAGTCTCGTGGCAAGTAAAAAACAAACAAATGTCTCCGTTTCAACCATAGAAGCTGAGTACATAGCTGCTTAAACAGGATGTTCTTAAATCCATTGGTTACAAAACCAACTGCTGTATTATAGGTTCAATTTTCATAAAACTCCTATTTACATTGATAACACTGCTGCTATTTTTATCACAACCAATTTTGTCCAGCTCTAAAAAACAAAGCATATCAAAATACGATATCATTTTCTCAGAGATAAATCTGAAAAAGGTTTAATCATTTTGATTCAAATCTCAACTAAAAAACAGTTGGCTGGCTTATTTACAAAAGCCTTTTTACAAGATTATTTTGAGTATTTGGTCGAGTCGATTGGACTCATTAACCATGTATGAAAACTGGTTTTGATCGTGTTAAGAGCCTTTTTACAAGGACGTTTTGATCACTTGATTGAGTTTATTTTAGTTGTCTGAATCATAAAATTAAAAAGAACCCTCCCCTAGCTGAAAAATAAAAATAAAAGAGAAACTATCAAAGTTGACTGCCTGATTGAATATACTGTGTGTGCATGCTTAAGAGAAAAAGAAAAAAAGCAAATAAAAAAATAGAAAATTGCAAAAAGAAAAGAGAAAAATATAAAATAAAAACCTATAAAAATAGAGTTTATTTGTTCGTTTGTTATTTTAGGAATGAATGTGCCTTTGCAATATGTGAGAAATGATAGATAAATAGGTTTTGATCAGTTGCATACTCCGCTCGCTAATAAAGTCTGACGTGATTAGATATGATGTGCAGGTAAGCTCATGCAATTATACCGAAAAAGTAAATTCTTATGATTAAACTAAATCAATCATGCTTTCGTGTTTGTCCATCTTAGTACAAATGAGTAATGTTGGCTTATCTAATTGATTGCTTGTAAAGTCACAAACTCATACCTGGTGGCGATATGAATAACCATGAGATCTGTTTAAAACATCTGTTCACTTTTCTGTTATGAGTCATCATAGACCTGAAGTGACGAGGTATACTTTGTTGTAAGTCATTACAGACCTGGGTATTCTCACCTGATAAAAAAGATGCCAATGTGCATAATCCATTCAAAAATAAAAAATGGATGCCCCATGATTCATTATGGATCATAACTATCTATTTCTTTATGAAACAGATTCAGAGATTACCTAACGGTTCTCCCATGGTGTTTTCTCAGAGATTATAAAATGGTTTACCCATGATGATTCTCTCACTGACCTAAACATGAGATCTGGTTATAAGTATATGTCAAGTTAATAAGTTGAGAAAAAGTGCTTTCTTGCATACCTTGACGAGGTCGAGCTCTCTAAGTCTAAGTGTGGGTTACATAATGTCATATCTAATCGAACCTTAAGCAATACAAGAATTGAAAAAGTATGTGTGCTGATAATCTTGACCAAAAGTGCTCATTTTCTGTCCTTAGATCTCGTGTCTCCTTTACTACGGGAACGCGGACCTGAAACACACCTGATCAGGATTTAATCACTGTCTATGACTGTCCACCATTTTATTTTATTTTATTGTGCTGGTCATAACTGATATGATCTCAATACATGAATGTGATTCAAAATGTGTATAGTAGATTTTTATTCTGATTAAATTTTGATTTTTGCATGATTTTCTGTGTGCAAGCATGTTGATACTGATTGGTTTGCCCTAGTTGCAAAATAAAAGTAACTTATAAGTTTGTAAACATAAAAGTTTAAGGGGAGTAAATAATGGAAAAAAGAAAATCAACGAAAAGTGTCAAAATGTGAAAAGGAACTCAAAAATAAAGTGCTTTGAATGAAAAGGATGAAGCTAAAAGTTGAGCATGTGTGTGTTTGATATGATGCAAAAAGGAACCTGAAAAGAATTCAAAGTAAGCGGAAAAGCTTCTTGCAAACAAAATTAAAAAATGAGACTATTTATGTTGTGAAAAGTTTTAAAATAGAGACTAAAATGACGGGAAATTGTTTGAAAAAAATAAAAAATGTTTCAAAGTTGACTTTTAAAAGTCAAAATGCGTTTGGTTGGTGTTTGAATTGAAAATTCATGTTTAAAAATGAAAATATGAGTTTCAAATGATTTGTGGTGATGTTAAACAAAAAAATTGATATTGTTGAATTTGAGGGTAATTAATGTTCATCTTGGGTGATAGTCAAAATTTGACTAAGTGTTGAGATAATGTGCATGAACAGTGATAATATGCACAAACAGTATGGATGTTGTGACAACTTCCATGTGTCATACTCATGGAAGGTTTCTCATGCACCTAAATAGTGCGTAAAAGTCTAAATCAGGAGTATGATGAATTTCAGGAATTTGTCTAAGTGTTGGGCGTGTTGTTCAAGTCCATCTCCTAAACAATTGTCATTTTGCTAAAAATAGTGAAGTGTTGGGCGTATCAACTTAATCTCATGCGCCTGAATAGTTCCAGACTTCCAATGTGGTTATACATTTGAATGTGATGTTTTTTTTAAGTGTGGGGTGTTTCAACAGGTTTCCATGTGCCTAAATAGTATACAAACTTACGAGCTGCTCAGACGGCTGGTGATGTTGCAAATGTACTAAGTGTGGACGCTTTTTGAGCCTCATTCACCTAAACAGCTCTAATGTGAACTTTGGGTTCATGGAAAATGACCAAGTATGGGCATTCCTTTCTAGCCATGCGCCTTAACAGTGCCCAAGCACCTGAACAGTGCTCATGCGGCTGAAGATTTCTTATGAAATATGACTAAGTATGCAGTGCGTCTAAGCCTCATACGTTAAATAGTAGTCATATGCCTTCATAGTTATCACACGCCTAAGGCTTTTTACACATATATATTCAAAACTTGGTAGTTTTTATCATTTATCACACACTCAAACTCTCTGTTACACTCATTCTCTCATCCGAGACATTCATACATTCATTGATTGTTACCTATTAATCCTTGTGATATATAGATATAGTTAATGAATCTAAACATAATGTTGATCTTGTAATAAAAGATTTCATTATCTGATTCATTCAATAATTGGGCGTTTGATTCCTATTGATGTAACACCCAAAAAATTGTAAAAAAAATAAATAGAAAGGAAAAGTAACAAATAGAAAATGAAAAGAGACAAAAGTCCAAGGGGGTGTTGTGTAAATAGTACACAAAAGACAAAAATTCCACCTTTTTAAAGCATGACCGCCCATGCCATGCTTACAACTGCTTTCTGTCGAACAAAAAGGAAAGAAGAAGGAGAAGAAAGTTGGGTTTCAGTTTCTAGAGAGAGAAAGCAGCAAATTTGGGCTTAGGTAAGTAAATTTCGAATAGTTTATTCGGTTTTATGGATTTTCAAGCAAGAAACCGATTTCTACGTGTTCTTACTTGTTTATATGTACTCGGGTATGTATTTTTGGACTTGTCTAGGTGTTAGAAACTTTTGAAAAGTTCAAGTCGAAGGAGTTAAGCTAGAAAGCAGCCTAGGTGAGTTCTAGACCCCATCTTTTTACATGTTTTAAATCTTATGGGGCTGAAAATGTGTTAGAAATGTTTTTATAATTTATATATATGTAACCGTATGTAATTAGGCTTGTATGATGTTATTCTATGGTTGTTTATGTGGTGATTAAGCTTAGAATAGTTATAACAAGCTTAGAATAGTTATAACAATCTTAGAACAGGTTGATATGATGTTTGGGACTGAAAATAATTTAGAAACATGTTAAACAGGTCGGTAATGTGCCTAAATAAGACCCATGTGCCTAAAATTGACTTAGAAAAAGTTCTAAGTAGGGTCATGCACCCAAATAGGGTTCATGCGCCCAAACAGTACCCCATGCGCCTAGAAAATGCCTTAAAATTTCTATCTCTAAGTCCATGTGCCTGACAGTGGTTCATGCACCTAAGTTTTAAACTCAGGCGCCCAAGTATACCCCATGCGCCCACATAGTGCCTATGCGCCCGAAGTGGCCCATGCGCCTAAGTGTTTGAAACGCCTAAGTTTATGCGCCCGCATAGTTCTAATGCGCCTAAACAGGCCTCATGCGCCTGCATAGTTCTCATGCGCCTAACACTTAGAATTTTTCCTGAAATTTTGGTGAAAATAGTGATTAGGGGTTGACCCTAGTTTGACTTTAGGGTTTTAATTGTTATTATTATGCATGAATATAAGCTGTTCTTATATTCCGTATTACTTATTATTGTGTGACTTTACATGGTGTATTTATGAGTGTATACGTAAAGTAGTATCATTAATAAAAGTGAAAGATTAATGTTAAAGAAAAGTGGAACATAAATGAAAGAATGCAAGTCTTGCAAGCAAATGTATAGGAGGTGCACGACCATGTTGTCGTTAGCTCAACTGTATGCGGTTTAGCTAACCCGAAGGATGCATGCAGGGTCAGTCATTGAGACTAACAGTGACCCTTGTAGCATACCCTAGGTGACTGGGTCAGCTTAGTGCATAATATTCGTGGTCTATTTATAGACCACAGGCCCAACATCAGCTTCATGGACAACGTTCGGGGTATTGCACATTGGTGCATAAGAAAGTGAGAGATAATGTTAAAAGTACGAAATGAACGAATGCGTATAGTAAAGAAAGAAAGAAAGTATTACTTTGATGTATATATGATGCGTGCTCACATACGATATTAAAGAAAGTAATTTATTGAAAGAGTATTTTCATATATAAATTATACAAGGTATTTTAATACTTTTAAAACTAGAACTCACTCAGGAACACTGACTTTTATACATTTTCAGTTGGCAAGTAAATATTACTGAGGATGACATGAGGGTGAAGCTACTCAGCGGGACAAGACTGACATCCATTCGTGTTTAATGATATTGTTGTTTTGTAATGCATTTAAACAATCATTTTTGTAACTAACGAACAACGATGTATTGCTTAATAACAATATTTATAAATAAAATGAATGGACTTTTGTTAATGTAGTTCCGCTGCTTATTTCATGAAATGTATATTATTATGTAACTTTAGTACTTTGAATGACCAACTGTGAAGTCTCCGGGAACGGGGCCTTACAAGTTGGTATCAGATCTAAAAGTTAAGTGAATTGGGCAAAATATTTTCAAAAAAACCTAATCTTAAACTGAAAATGGGACAAATGGAGGGATGTCAGCCCGAGTAGCTACGTGCCATCAGATATTTCTTTTCTTAAAGTTAACCAATATTATGTGCGTGTGGTATTTGACTTATGTGTTCTTAGTAGATTTAGATACTGATGTAGTCAGGATAGGAAATGCTTGGGTGTGAAGAGTAAAGTAAGTGGCTAATCACAACTGGCCATTATAATTAGGGACCTACTACACTTAACATAAACTAAGCTATTCCTTAAATGACCGTGTTAGTATTTGAATCTTATAATGTTTAGAGAATGGCTGGACAGAAATCTTTGAAGGCTTCTAGGGGTAGAGGTCGTGGTGGACGTGGTACTAGGCCACGTGTTACCAGGAGTGGTGCTAAGGCTACTGAGACAGCTCACGAGAACCCTTACGTTCATGGGCGGAGTGAGGAGAATGAGAATGGTAGTTTGAATGCCTCAACTAGGTTGGCAATTACTGATGAGGTGCACCAGGTCATGCAGATAGTCTTACCGTCAGTGCTGATCGAAGTTATCAGGGCAGTGGGGAGTGAAGAGAGATAGGAGAAGGAGGATAAGCAATGGTCAATAGGGAAGGAGAGAAAGGGGGAGGAGGAACAGCCTGGGTCTAATATAGTGTTGTCCAGTGAAGAGGAGGATGCTTCTGTGGAGGTGACGGCTAAGGGGTGTAGTTATGTGGCATTCCAGCTGTGTAAGCCCCCAACCTTTGATGGCAATGGTAATGCTGTTGCTGCTCACTGCTGGGTGAGGGAGATGGAAGCGATGCTTGAGATTAGTGAGTGTCGCAAAGACCAAAAGATGAAGTTTGCAACTCACTCTTTTGTCGACTTAGCGTTGTGTTGGTGAGACAACATTGTCCAAGCTTAGGGTGCCAGAGCCATCGGGAAGATACGATGGAGAGAGTTGAAGAAATTGGTGATCGAGGAATCTATCCTCACTGGGAACTCGACAAGATCGAGAGGGAGTTCCTATAACTTGAGGCGGGAACCATGACCCACCAGCAATACACCACCAAATTTAACGAAATGGCGAGGCTGGTGCCGGATCAGGTGACGCTAGTGTCGAGGAAGATCGAGAGGTATATCCAGGGATTGTCTGCTGACATTCGCAGGCATTTGATCGCTGCTCAGCCAGGTACCTTTCGATCGGTTGTAGACCTGGCCGGTAGGTTATATGATGAGCGGGAGGAGACGGTGGTGGAGGTGAAGAAGACGAGTGGGGGTGATAAGAACTAGAATAGGAAGAGGTTTGGACGTGGTGGTTTCGTTCCGAACAACAAAAAGATGAAGGTGGATGATCGTAGGGCGTTGTCAAGCTCGGGGCTGAGGAAGTGCGGTACATATGGAAGGGAGCATACCGGTGAGTGTAGGTTGGGACTGAATGTATGCTTCAAGTGTGTCAAGCCTGGCCACATTGCTAGAGACTGTAAGGTGCCGAGGTGTTATAGCTGTGGCGAGGAGGGCCACGTTAGCAAAGACTCTAAGAAGCCGAGGGCGGAAAGCTCTGGAGTGAAGAAGAAGGATGAAAAAGGAGGACAGAGGGTGAATGCTAGAGCTTTCACTATGATCCGGGAGGAAGCCAGAGTGGACCCCGATGTCATGTCAGGTATGTTTCTAGTAAGCCAAACTTGTGCCTCTGTATTATTTGATTCTGATGCTAGTAGGAGTTTTATTTCTACTACCTTCTGTGATAAGTTGTCTGCTAGTAGTAGAAGTATTAGTGAGCCATTCGATGTACAAACTGCTATTGGTATGTTCACTAGAATTACTGATATGATAGGGGACTGTACCATAGAACTAGAAGGTCATATGTTTTCTACCAATTTAGATGTGATGCCCCTAGGCGGATTCGATGTAGTACTAGGGATGGATTGGTTAGCAACCTACAAGGCGAACATCATGCGTCGCAAGAAGATGATTCGATTAATTACGGCCTATGGAAGTTCGGTGTAAGTATACGGTGGTCGCGTCACTACGGTTCCAAAGGTGATTTCAATGACGGTGGCGGGGAAGTACATGAGGCGTGGATGTAGCGCCTATTTGGCCTACGTAAAAGATGTGGACGCGTTAGTACCACAACTGTCCGACGTACTAGTGGTGTGTGATTTCCCAGACGTATTTCTAGAAGACTTACCAGGTGTGCCACCAGATCATGAGATTGAGTTTCAGATTGATCTAATACCCGGTGCACAACCCGTTGCTAAAGCGCCATATCGATTAGCTCCTACGGAGAAGAAGGAACTAATGGATCAACTGCAGGAGTTGATGGATAAATGATTTATCTGACTAAGTATCTCTCCTTGGGGTGCTCTGGTATTGTTTGTGAAGAAAAAGGATGGTAGTATGCGGATGTGCGTCGACTACTGAGAGCTGAGCAAGTTGATGATGAAGAATCGTTATCCGTTACCGAGGATTGATGAGTTGTCTGATCAGCTCCAAGGTGCCAGGTGGTTCTCGAGAATAGATCTTCGATCTGGTTACCATCAGTTAAAGGTAAAGGAGCAAGATATCCCTATTCAGCTTTTCGTACGCGTTTTGGACACTACGAGTTTCTCGTTATGTCTTTCAGTTTAACTAACGCGCCAGTTGCCTTTATGGATTTGATGAATCGAGTGTGTCGGCACATGTTAGATAAATCAGTGATTGTGTTTATTGATGATATCCTAATTCATTCAAAGAGCTAGGAAGAACATGTTAGTCACATTCGGGAGGTACTAGAAACACTTAGAAGAGAGAAGTTGTATGCAAAAGTCTCTAAGTGTGCTTTCTGGTTGCCCGAGGTTCAATTTCGGAGTCACGTGGTGAATGCTGAAGGAATTTTGGTAGAGCCGGCAAAGGTTGAGGCGGTGATGCAATGGAAGTCTCCAAAGACACCATCCGAGATCCGTAGTTTCTTTGGTTTGGCGAGTTATTACAGAAGGTTTATCCAAGACTTCTCCAAGATAGCCTCACATTTGACTAAATTGACTAGCAAAGATGTGAAGTTTGTGTTGGGTCGGGAACAGGAGTGTACTTTTAAGGAGTTAAAGACAAGATTGACTCAAGCTCCTGTCTTGACATTACAAGAAGGAAGTAAGGACTTAGTGGTATATTCAGATGCTTCTTATTCGGGATTAGGTTGCGTGTTAGTGCAACGGGAAAGGGTTGATAGCCTATGCATCCCAACAGTTGAAAACCCACATAGTCAACTACCCTACACATGATTTGGAGTTAGCGGCTGTGGTTTTCGCATTGAAGATTTGGAGGCACTACTTATACGGGACGAAGTGCACCATCTTCACGGACCACAAGAGCTTGAAGTACTTCTTCGAGCAAAAGGATCTCAACATGAGGCAGAGGAGATGGTTAGAGTTTATCAAGGATTATGATTGTGAGATCCATTACCATCCGGGTAAGGCCAATGTCATAGCCGATGCCCTTATTCGAAAAGAGAGACCCGAACCGATTTAAGTGAAAGCAAATCAGTTGGTTATGACCGCTAACGTGATGACACAAGTGAAGGAATTTCAATATGAGGCACATTAAAATAAGATTGCCTTAACTCTAAAAGAATGAGAGGTCTAGTCTCGGAGTTAGGAGAAAACACCCACGGGGTTAGAACCCAAAATAAACGGATGTGGATTCCCCGATACGGAGATCTAAGAGGACGAATTATGGACGAAGCTCATAAAACCCGATACTCCATTCATCCTGGTGCTACCAAGATGTATCAAGACATGAAGAAGGACTACTGGTGGCCGGATATGAAACGTGACGTGGTGGAGTACATGAGTAAGTGCCTTACTTGCTTGCAAGTGAAGGCAGAACATTAGAAACCATACGGGAAGATCCAGCCGTTAGATATACCCGAGTGGAAGTGGGAGCACATCACTATGGACTTCATTACAAAGCTACCCTGCACTGCGAAGGGGTACGACACTATTTGGGTGATTGTCGATCGACTAACAAAGAGTGCTCACTTCCAACCGATCCGCGAGATGTATTAATCTGAGGGACTGGAGGATCTGTTCATCAAAGTGATTGTGGCTCGTCATGGTATGCCGGTGTCTATCGTCTCAGACCGTGACACCCGATTCACATCAAAGTTTTGGAAAAGGTTCCATGATGCGATGGGAACGAGGCTATACATTAGCACGACGTATCATCCTCAGACAGTGCGGTCAGTCTAAGAGGACGATCCAAACACTCGAGGATATGCTTCGAGAATGCGTGATTGATTTTAGAGGAAGTTGGGATGATCACTTAGCATTAGCAGAATTCTCGTATAATAACACTTATCATGCCAACATTGATATGTCACCTTACAAGATGCTATATGGCAGGAGGTGTAGAACACCCGTATGTTGGGGTGATATCGGACAAAAAGAGTTGGGGAGCGTTAAGGTGATAGAGGCTACCACCAAGAAGTTAGAAAGGATCAAATCCTTCATGAAAGCGGCAAAGGATAGACAGAAGTCGTACGCCGACAAGAGGCATAGACCGATAAAGTTCAAGGTGGGCGATCAATTTATGTTGAAGGTCTCACCTTGGAAGGGGATCATCTGATTCAGGAAGCGAGGTAAGATGAGCCCAAGGTACATAGGACCTTTCCGAATCATCGCACGAGTAGGAGAGGTTGCCTATCGATTAGAATTTCCTGATGAGTTAAGTGGAATTCATCCGACATTCCATGTATCTCATCTAAGAAAGTGCTTAGCTGATGAAGGTATGATTGTTCCACTGGATGATATCGAAGTGGATGAACGACTCAATTATGTAGAGCAACCAGTGGCCATCATCGACCGGAAGGAGAGGAGATTAAGGAGTAAAGTGGTTCCGTTGGTGCGAGTACAGTGGAAACACAGGAAGGGTTCTGAATCTACATGGGAGACTGAAGAAGAGATGAGACAACATTACCCACAGTTGTTCGATGGGTGACAAGTTTCGGGGACGAAACCTCTTTAAGGGGGGTAGAATTGTAACACCCGAAAAATTGTCAAAAAACTAAATAAATAAAAAGGAAAAGTAACAAATAGAAAATTAAAAGAGACAAAAGATCAAGGGGGTGTTGTGTAAATAGTACACAAAAGACAAAAAATCCACCTTTTTAAAGCATGGTGTTGATACACTGTTCCTAGTTTACGTACTTCAATGTAAATGTCTTTTATTTCTTACACATATGTAACGCAAATGCTTAATGAAATATGATATGCGTTTTGATGTTTAATTGTCTTTGTTTATATCATATTCTTATTGTGATTGGTATTTCTCATATTTATGAACATTATATATAGGTTTGAGGTTGTTGTACACAGTTTTGAGTTAGTAATGATTCTGAAAAATTCCACCATACTTATGGACCATACGCACGAATGAACCATACTTATGGACCACACGCACGAATGAACCATACTTATGGACCAGTCGCAAGACTGAACCAGGAGACTGGATCAGTCGTATGACTGAGATATAAGATTGACTCAGTCGCACGACCGAACCTTCAGTCGTGCGTATGAGTCAAACGCATGAGTCAGTCGCGCGACTGAACCATGCTAATGGTTCAGTCATACGAATGGATACTGAAAACCTATAAATACCACATAATTCGTGTAAAAACTTAACACTTCGAATACTATTATACCCTAGCCGTCCAGAGCGTCCTGGTTCATCCATCCAACTTCATAGTTCATTCCTGATCGATTCCAACTCATTCTTAACGTTTCTTTAATCATTAGATCGATCAGGTTGTCGTTCTCACTGATTGGATCGCCAATCAAATAGAATTCCACGCTATTTGATCTGGTCTCACGCAGAATCAGTTAGTACTTCATATGAAAACGATCCTAACAAGTGGTATCAGAGCTTTGGCTGATGATTTTACGTGGATTCGATTAGTTTTTGTGTTAAAATTAACGTTTTTAATCAAAAGATTCACTTTTTGCTTCAAAAACGTATTTTTGATGAGTGCATGAGTTAAAGTTTCGACTTTTCATCATACGGCAGATTAGGTTCCTGAAAATTTCGTATTTTGTGTCAAAGTGTTCAAAATTTGACGTTTTCCAACCACAGCAGCCTCAGTCGCATGATTAGATCAATCGCATGACTGAATCCTATTCGCATATTCCATTTGCACGACTGGACTCATTCGTATAGGTCGTTCGCATGGTTAAGTTGTTCTAGTCAGTTGACCACAATCGTCCTCTTCATTCGTACGCTTGACCCAGTCGCGTTGCTCAATCACACGATTGAATCTGTCTTGTCTTAAGTTTGTCAAGTTTTAAGCCATGGAAGACCAGTTTGTTCTGTTCACTACCGTAAAAGACTCGCGTATCCATAATCTTCTTCTACTCGGAAATGAGATAGGGAATCACAATAAACCGCCCAAATTTTTGACGTTGGATGAGTACCCACAGTGGAAGTAGTGGTTTGAGATATACTTGAATGGTGTTGACCCTAATCTATGGACATCTATAGAGACTACCAGTCAGTGCAAATGGGGTGAAGTTGACTCTGGGGGATATGAACAAAGCTCAAAAGGTTCTACATAATGCTGAAAAGAAAGCGTATGCACTGTTGACTCAGTCGATACCTAAGGATATATTGCATCAATTCTCGGAGAACAAGAAGTCGAAGAAGTTATGGGAGGCTTTAGAAAAGAGACATGATGGTAATGCAACCTTGAAGGCGCTGAAGGCTAAAGCTCTCAAAAAGGAATTTGATAATTTGTCACCAATAGGAAATGAGAGCTTAGATGATATCATTGATCGGTTTTATCATTTGATGAGTGAACGACATACTCATGGTGTGCCTACATCTATGGAACACAAAGTTTCAAGTTTTGTTGATGGTTTGCCAGTCAAATGGGATCCATTTGTGTCTAATCTGAGACAAATAGACACTCTTGCTACTTTAGACATAAATGATTTCATCTTGAAGTTAAGGGAGGAAGAACTACGACTGAAATACAAGTCTAAGAAAGGATCCTACGCTTAGAATCCTTAACTGTATAATTCTGTTCCTACTCCAGCTTCATCAGGCGCACCGCTACAAACGACGTTTGTGTCTAATTCATCTGCTCCTTCTCAAAGTAGTTCCTCGGGAAGCGAAGCATCAGGTTTATCTAGAACCCAATACATTGTTCCTGATTCCAACCCAACTAAGCTGAAGACCGAGGATCTAGGAAATATTATTGTGGAAGTTTCCAAAGACCACATGGATCTTCTAGTATCAGTTGTTCAGTCTTATGATGGGTTAGTCGCTGGGAAGATTGGAAATTGTCAACTCGCTGACGAGGACTACGAGCAGGTGGATGAGACAGAGTTGGAGCGTATGGATATAATATGGGCTTTGGCTAATGCAGTTACGAGAGCCAAAAAGTTTTTTAAGAAGACGGGGCAGAACTTGGTTGCCACTAAAGACACTACATTTGGATTTGATACAACTAAGGTCACATGATTCAACTGTGGTGAAAAGGGCCACTTCAAATGTGAATGCTTAAAGCCGAAGAAGACTGGTAATGGCAACCCTTTTCCTTCGATCAACCGTCAGGACAAAGAGAAGATTGAGGCATCATCAAGAAAAGAGTCAAAAGCTATGGTCGCTCAAGACGATGAAGGACAAGACTGGTCCTTCTGATTTGTATCTAAGGGAGAATCAAATGTAGCACTAGTTGGTGATTTGGATGATGGATCTGCGAGCTAGGGAGACATCAAAGCTGTGCATGCACGTTTAGAGATTGAAGAAGCTATGGATGTGGTATATCATCTTGTGGAAGAAGAGTTGAATGCTGCAAACTCAGAATCTCAAGTTATCGAAGAGTTTGCACAGGTATACTCTAAAGACTAATTGTTTGATAAACATGTTTGTGATGAATGTGATAAATTTAGAGAAAGCATTGACTTAAAATTTTCTAGGTTATTAGAACACAATGATAATCTGGTAAATGATTTAAAACTGTGCACTGAAGCAAACCGTGTTTTAAAATAAAATGAGTGCAGTTTTAAAGAAAAGATAGAATTGCTAGGGAAACAACTAAGGGAAACCGAGGTTGTTGCCCTAAATCAATCAAATGACATTAAGTTCTATCTAACTA
>BJCO01466595.1:0-11840 GCA_018326465.1 Flaveria floridana
GGGGCGACCGTAGGTTGGGGGGGTAGAGGGGTAGTTGAACAGTCTTTTTCATTTTTCTCCCATCTCGACCCGACTTTCAAAACCCGAACATGTTAAATTATAATTCCTTACGAAGTTCTAGTCCAAAAAGACTATTTACATGCCCCATATCTTGGTTTTATCGTCCACTTGGGCATTTTATTGTTTATCCGCTAGGTTGAGCCATCTCATCGCACTAAGGCGCGTAGATGCTGTTATCGGGTTTCTCATTACGATAGTCGTTTCCTCACATAATAACATTAATATTAGTGTAACTAAGATTAAAGTAGGCCAAATTCTCATTTTTACCTATGACGTTAATATTTATTTCCCGGGCGGTTAGTAGTGGCGTTTATTTCAAACATTCCCCGGTTTCGGGTTTTCATGGTCGAACACACACAAAATAGAAACGTAAGCACACGTATGACTCTAATCAATCTTTAGATTACTTTATTTAGTGCTATATACTCTAAAACAGGACTGAGCATAGAAATCAAGATCTAGGGTTTCTAGAGAAATTACCCGGAAATCGAGGGTTGTCACACTACTTGTACTCATGCTTTATCTTTCTATTGGAACCCAAAAAGGTGGAAGAAGCCCTCAAGGACAGCAATTGGGTTGAAGTAATGCAAGAGGAGTTACTTTAATTCAAGAGACAAAAGGTGTGGAACTTGTGTCCATTGCCACCTTGTCAAGTCCCTATTGGCACTAAGTGGGTGTTTAGGAATAAGAGAGATGATAGAGGCTTGATAATCAAGAATAAGGCCAGACTTGTAGTTCAAGTATACACACAAGAGGACAGGATAGATTACATAGATGTCTTTGCACCTGTTGCAAGACTTGAGGCTATGAGAATCTTCCTTGCCTTTGCTGCATCCAAGAACTTCACAGTCCATCAGCTTGATGTCAAATGTGTATTTCTATATGGGGATATCAACAGAGAAGTTTATGTGTGTCATCCACCCAGATTTGAAGACCCACAGCAGCCCAACCATGTGTGCAAACTTAATAAAGCTCTTTATTGGTTGCATCAAGCTCCTATGCTGTGGTATTAGACGTTGTCTCAGTTTCTTCTAAAGAATGGCTACTTCAGAGGCACCATAGACAAGACATTGTTCATACAGAAGTCTGGGAAGGACATGTTGCTTGTTTAAGTCTATGTTGATGACATCATATTTGGTTCCTCAAACAACCAAATGTGCAAAGACTTTGAAAGCATCATGAGGAAGAAATTTGAAATGAGTTCCATCGGAAAGTTGGATTTTTTCCTTGGAATTCAAGTGACGCAGATGGAAGAAGGGTTTTTCATCAATCAGTCTAAATATGTCAAGGACATTTTAGAAAGATTTGATATGAAGGATTGTAAGCCAGACAAAACACCTATACAATCACAATCTTTGTCTTAATTCTGAGGGGGGGGGGTATACTGATCAACATTAGTACAGGGCAATTATTGGATCTTTAATGTATCTCACTACAAGTAGACCTGATATCATGTTTGCAGCATGCATATGTTCAAGATATCAGGCTGCTCCCAAGGTATATCACATGATTGCTGTCAAGAGAATTCTTAGATACCTTAAAGGAGCTCCCAAACTAGGCCTTAGGTATCCTAAGAACAAGGACTTCAATGTTTATGGTTACACTGACAGTGATTATGGTGGCTGCAACATTAACAAGAAATCCATATCAGGAGGATGTCAATTTCTTGGTGGAAGGATCATCTCTTGGCAATGCAAGAAGCAATCATGTGTCTCTACATCAACTACTGAAGCCGAATACATTGCTGCTGCTAGCTGCTGTGCTCAACCGCTATGAATTCAAAATCAGATGTTAGACTATGGTTTTAACTTCATGGGACTCCTATCCACATAGACAACAAGAGTGCTATCTCTATCATAGAAAATCCAGTCAAGCACTCCAAGACAAAACATATTGACATCAGGTATCATTTCATTAGAGATATAAATGAGAAAAACTTGATCAAACTAATGAATAATATGCTGATTTGTTCACCAAAGCCATTGATGAACAAAGATTTAATTATTTAATTACGGCTATTAGGATGATAAACATTGACTAGTCAATCTCATTTGAAAATTATTTTGAAAATATGTTAGTCTAAGTTGTTTGTTTACAATCTAAGCCATGTTACAAAAAGTATTTCTTCAATATTATCTATGTATAAATTCAACTGAAGAGAAATTTACCCTCGGAAGAAATCCTTATTCTTCTACAGAAGATAAATTCCTCTGAACAAGTTTTGTCTTCCGAAGAGTTTCAAGCCTCGGATGATTATTTGATCATAGATCAAATTTCCTTCCGAAGGTCACTAACTTTTTCTCCCGGAAGAACACTTTACTCTCGAAAGCAAATTAGTCTTCAAGACATGTTTTGTTTCATAAGCAAAAGTAGCTTCGAAAGATAATCAGGAAAGAGAAACTCAAATGTCCTCTCGGAAGCAATTTTTCTTTCGGAAGAAAACTTTACTGTGTAACGGAAATCTTTGGGCCCCACTCTGCAAAAGTAAGATTTTATAGAAGATGTCGGAATATTTTTAATGACATATCCTTACCGCCCCTGTCAAATCAAACCACATGGTGTAAGGGCCGTTCCTGGAGACCTCACAGTTGGTCAATCATAGCATTATTACATAAAAACAATACGCATTTCATAAAACATTGTAGCGGAGTTAAGTTAGAAAAAACCATTCATGGATATAATTAATGTTGCACAAAAATACATCGTTGTAAGTTGGGATTACAAAAGAGTCATTTAGTTGCATTACAATACAACAAAATCATTAAGCATTAACGGATGCCACTCTTGCCCTAACGAGTAGCTTCCCTCGCGTGCCATCCTCGGCAATAATTACCTGCCAACTAAAAATGCATAAAAGTCAGCGTTGCTAAGTGAGTTCTAGTTTAAAAGCATTAAAATACCTTGTATGATTTATTTACGAAAATATCCTTTTTGAATAAAACACTTCCTTCACTTTTCTACGTGAGCATTTATCGTACATACATCAAGGTATACACTTATTACCTTTCATTATCATACGCATTTGTTTGTTTCGTACGTTTTCATTATCTTTCACTTTCACCCAGACCAATGTACAATACCCCTCACACTGTGCACGAACCTGATACTTGGCCAAGTCTATAAATAGACCCTTAAAATTGTGCACGAAGCGTGGCCCAGTACCTAGGTCATGCTACAAGGGTCCCGTCAATCTCAAGGACTGAGCCTGTGCGAATCCTTTGGGTTAGCTAAACCACACCCAGTTGAGCTAATGACAACATGGTCGTGCACCTCCATTCAATTTGCTTGCAAGACTTTCATTCATTCTCTTATGTTCCACTTTTCATTATCATTAATCTTTCACTTTCTTTAATGAAAATACTTTACGTATACGAGCATAATCACACCACGTAAAGTCACATAATAGATACATAATAGGGAACATAAACAGGCCATAAACATGCAAAAACATAAAAAATTATAGCCATTAAAAAATTCCGAGGCTAAACCTTAAATTACTTTTTTCCCTAAATTTCAGAATATTTTCTTAGTGTTCTAGGTGCATGAGCACTATGTAGGCGCCTGAGAACTATGAAGGCGCCTGAGAACTATGCAGGCGTGTGAGTACTTAGGCGCATGGGAAACCTAGGCACATGGGAAATTCTAGGTGCATGGGCACTGCTTGGGCACAAGAGCCCAACACTTAGGCATTTGAGCAGTGGGCGCATAGGGAACTTGGGCGCACGAGATACACTTAAGTTTTCTAAGTCAAATTTCTAGGCGCATGAACCTTGTTTGGGCGCATGACCATCTGTTATGGATATTTCAGACTTATTTTCAAACCCAATCTATGTTTTAACCTGTTCTCATCATACATCCATAATTCCAAGCATTTACAACACATATACAACCATAAAACACAAGCATACATGCACAAATACATACAGATGTATATACAACACATAAAAACCGGGGTCTAGAACTCACCTATTGCACCTAACAAGTATAACTTCTCCCAAACTTGTGTGCACAAGAGTTCAAACACCTAAAAACAACAAGAAGAACAACCAAACACGTAGAACACATGAAAATCGGTTTCATGGTCAAGAGCCCAACAAAACCGAACCAATTATGCAAGAAATACTTACCAAGACTGAAAACAGCTTCTTCTTCTTCTTGAAACCGAGAGAAAAGTTCCTACTCCTTTTCTTTCTTCTTTGATTGTCGAAAGCAGCAGGTGGAAAGATGATTTGGGTGGCCATAATCAAAGAAATAATAAAATATTTGAGTTTTGTACTTTTTACACTTTGGCCCCTCCACTTTTGTTCCTTTTCTTTTCTTGCAAGTTACTTTTCCTTCTCCTCTTATTACTTTTCTTTTCTTTTATTTGACAAGAAGTTTCGGGTGTACATGTCTACCCCCCTTAAAGAGGTTTCGTCCCTGAAACTTGTCACTCTTCGAATAGCTGTGGGCAATGTTGTCTTATTTCTTGCTCAGTCTCCCGTGTACACTCGGAACTCTTTTGGTCTTTCAACTATACACGCACGAGTGGAACAACTTTATTTCTCAATCTCTTCTCCTTGTGATCGATGATTGCCACTGGTTGCTTCACATAATTGAGCCATTCATCCACCTCGATATCCTCCAGTGGTACAATCATATCTTCATTAGCTAAGCACTTCCTCAGATGAGATACATGGAATGTTGGATGAATTCCGCTTAAGTCATCCGACATTTCTCATCGATAGGCCACCTCTCCTACTCGTGTGATGATTCGGAACGGCCCTACGTACCTCAGGCTCAGCTTACCCCTTTTCCTGAACCGGATGATCCTCTTCCAAGGTGAAACCTTCAACATGACTCTATCACCCACGTTGAACTCAATCGGTTTTCGCCTTTTGTCAACATACGACTTATGTCTATCCTTGGCCGCCTTCATAAAGGCTTTGATCTTTTCTAACTTTTTCGTCATAGCCTCAATCACCTCGATACTTCACAACTCCTTCTGCCCAATGTCTCCCCAACATACAGGCATCCTACATCTCCTACCGTATAGCATCTCGTATGGAGGCATGCCAATGCTGGCAAGATAACTGTTGTTGTATGAGAATTCCACTAACGCTAAGTGATCATCCCAACTTCCTTCAAAGTTGATCATGCTTGCTCGAAGCATATCCTTGATCGTTTGAATCGTCCTCTCAGACTGACCATCTATCTGAGGATGGTAAGTCGTGCTAATATGTAGCCTCGTCCCCATCATATCATAGAATCTTTTCCAAAACTTTGATGTAAATCGGGTGTCACAGTCCGACACGATAGACACCGGCATACCATGACAAGCTACAATCTCCTTGATGAATAGATCCGCTAGACTCTCGGATGAGTATGTCTCGCGGATCAGTAGGAAGTGAGCACTCTTTGTTAGACGATCAACTATCACCCAAATGGTATTGTACCCCCTCACCGTACGAGGTAGCTTCGTTATGAAGTCCATGGTGATGTGTTCCCACTTCCACTAGGGTACATCCAATGGTTGGATCTTTCCATATGGCTTCTGATGCTCTTCCTTCACTTGTAAGCAAGTAAGGCACTTACTCACGTACTCCACTATATCACGCTTCATTCCCGAGCACCAGTAATCTTTCTTCATGTCTTGATACATCTTGGTAGCACCGGGATGAATGGAGTGTCGAGTCTTATGAGCCTCATCCATAATCCATCCCCGTAGGTCTCCGTAACGAGGGATCCATGTCTGCCCGAAGCGGGTTCTAACTCCATGGGTATTTTCTCCCAACTCTGTGACTAAACCTCTCATTCGATCAAAATTGAGGAGATCTTCTTTCAATGCCTTATTTTTATATTCCTTGACATGGGTCATCAAGTCAGAGGTCATCATCAGTTGATAAGCTTTCACCCGGATCAGCTCGGGTCTCTCCTTTTGGCTGAGGGCATCAACCACTGCATTGGCTTTACCCAGATGGTAGTGGATCTCACAATCATAATCCTTGATTAACTCTAACCACCTCCTTTTCCTCATGTTGAGATCTTTTTGCTCAAAGAAATACTTTAAGCTTTTGTGGTCCGTGAAGATTGTGCACTTTGTCCCATACAGGTAGTGCCTCCAAATCTCTAATGCGAAAAGAACAGTCACTAACTCTAAATCATGAGTGGGATAGTTGACTTTGTGGATTTTCAGCTATCGGGATGCGTAGGCTATTACCCTTCCATGTTGCATAAACACGCAACCCAGTCCCGAGTAAGAAGCATCCGAATAGACCACTAAGTCTTCACTCCATTCGGGTAATGTTAGGACAGGAGCCTGAGTTAATCTTGCCTTTAACTCCTCAAAAGCATCCTCCTATCCTTGACTCCACACAAACTTCACATACTTGTGAGTCAATTTAGTCAAGGGTGAGGCTATCTTGGAAAAGTCTTGAACGAATCTTCTGTAGTAGCCGCTAATCCCAAGAAACTTCGAACCTTGGATGGCGTATTTGGAGACTTCCATTGCATTACGGCCTCAACCTTCACCGGGTCCACCATAATTCTCTCAAAATTCACCACGTGACCCAAAAATTGAACTTTGCACAACCGAAAAGCACACTTGCATAATTTAGCATGCAACCTCTCTTTTCTAAGTGTCTCCAATACTTCATGTATGTGGCCGGCATGGTCTTCCTCAGTTTTCAAATAAATCAGGATATCATCAATAGACACGATCACTGATTAATTTAACATTGGCCAACATACTCGGTTCATTAAGTCCATAAAGGCAGCTGGCGTGTTGGTTAGACTGAAAGACATAACGAGGAACTCGTAGTGTCCATAACGCATGTGAAAAGCTATCTTAGGAATATCTTATTCCTTCACCTTCAATTGCTGGTAGCCAGATTGAAGATCTATCCTAGAGAACCAAATGGCGCCTTGGAGCTGATCAAACAAGTCATCCATTCTCGGTAAGGGATATCGGTTCTTCACTGTTAACTTGTTTAACTCCCGGTAGCCTATGCACATCCTCATGCTACCCTCTTTCTTCTTAACAAACAAAACCAGGGCACCCCAAGGAGAGATGCTCAGTCGGATGAACCCTTTATCCATCAACTCCTACAGTTGAACCATTAGTTCCTTTATCTTGGTCGGAGCTAATCGATACGGTGCTTTGGCAACGGGTTGAGCACCGGGTATAAGATCAATCTGAAATTCAATCTTGCGATCCGATGGCATACCTGGTAAGTATTCTAGGAACATGTCCGGAAAGTCACATACTACTAGTACATCAGACAATTATGGTACTGACGCATCCACCTCCTTTGCGTAAGCGAGGTAGGCATTACATCCATGTTTCATGCATTTCTCTGCTACCGCCATCGAAATCACCTTCAGAACCGTTGTAATGCGATCACTGTAGACCGTTACCGAACTTCCATCGGGCGCAATTAATCGAATCATCTTCTTGTGACACACAATATTTGCCTCATAGGCTGCTAACCAATCTATCCCTAGTACTACATCAAATCCACCTAGGGGCATCATAAATAGTTTAGCAGAAAACCTATGGCCTTCTAGTTCAATGTCGCAGTCTTCTACAATATCAGAAATTCTAGTAGATTTACCAATAGCAGTTTCTACATCAAAGGGCTCTCAATTCTTCTACTACTAACAGGCAACTTAGCACAGAAAGCAGTAGAAATGAAACTCCTACCAGCACCAGAATCAAATAATATAGAGGCACAAGTTTGGTTTACTAGAAACATACCTGACACAACATCGGGGTCCACTCTGGCCTCCTACCGGGTCATCGTGAAGGCTCTAGCACTTGCCATCTATCCTCCGTATTCTGCCATCTTCTTCACCCCAGAACTCTCGGCCCTTGGCTTCTTGAAATCCCTTCTCAGATGGACGTCCTCGCCATAGTTATAGCACCTCGTCACCCTACAATCCTTAGCAATGTGACAAGGCTTACCACACTTGAAGCGAACATTTAATCCCAACTTGTATTCCCCGATATGCTCCTTCAAACACTTACCACACCTCTTCGTCCCCGAGCCTACTACAACCACCCGTTGATCTTCCACCCTCAACTTCTTATTTTTTGGGGTGAAACCACCACGCCCAAACCGTTTCCCACTCCAGTTCTTGTCACCACCACTCGTCTTCTTCACCTCCACCACAACCTCCTCCCTTTCATCATACAATCTACATGCCAGGTCTACCATCGACCGAAAGGTACCCGTCTGGGTAGTAATCAAATGCCTTTGAATGTCATCAAGCAATCCCTGGATGTACCGCTTGATTTTCCTTGACACCGGTGTTACCTGATCAGGCACTAGCCTCGCCATCTCATTGAACTTGGTGGTGTATTGTTGGTGCATCATGGTGCCCGCCTTTAGTTGCAAGAACTTCCTCTCAATCTTGTCGACTTCTCGGTGAGGACAGAATTCCTCAATCACCATCTTATTCAACTCTCCCCATCTCATCCTCCTGATGGCCCTGTTGCCCTCGACTTGGAAAATATTGACCCACCAACACAGAGCCGAGTCAACGAAGGAGTGAGTGACAAACTTGACTTTCTTGCATCCCTGCACTCACTAATATCTAACACCGCCTCCATCTCTCTTACCCAGTGGTGAACAGTGGCAGCATTACCGTTGCCATTGAAAGTCGGGGGTTTACACCTTTGGAATGCCCCACAGCTGCATCTCCTCGCGGTTTCCCATACTACTACCTCCTCCTGATCACTGTAGGCTTCCCTCTCAGTGTTAAGTTCTTCCCCTTCATCACGACTCCTCTCATTCCCCCTTCTCCCAACCGTAGTCCTTTCTCTTATCCTCCCTCACAGCACAGACGACTTTAGTCACTACAGACGGTAGGATTGTCTGCATGACTTTAACTGAGGCCCTTAGATTGGCGCTCTTATCAATGCTCTTGTGCTAGTGAATCTTAGGCTCTCCAGGTGTCGTTTCGACAGTACTAGCCCTATTCCTCGTGACACGCGGTTCAACACTATGTCCACCATGCACTCCACCTCTAGAAGCCTTAGACGATATACCTCCAGCCATCCTCTATACACTATAAGATTCAAACACTAACACGGTCATTCAAGGTAATAGCTCAGATTATGTCAAGTATAGTGAGTCCCTAATTATAGTGGCTAGTTGTGGTTAGCCACTTACTTTACTCGTCATACCCCAAGCATTTTCTATCCTGACTTCATCAGTATCTAAATCTACTAAAAGTACACAATTCAAATAACACATTTATATAATACCAGTTAACATTAAGAAAAGAAATACCTGATGGCACGTGACTACTCGGGCTGGCATCCCTCCATTCGGTCCCATTCACAGTTTAAGTTTAGGTTTTTGAAAATATTTACCCATTTCTCTTAAACTTTGGCTCTGATACCAACTTGTAAGGCCCCGTTCCTGGAGACCTCACAGTTGTTCAATGTTAGCATTATTACATAAAAACAATACATATTTCATAAAACATTGCAGCAGAATTAAGTTAGCAAAAACCATTCATGCATATAATTAATGTTTCAAAATAATACATCGTTGTAAGTTGGGGTTACAAAATAGTCAATTATCTAAGTATAAATTCTTCCAAAGAGAAATTTACCCTCGAAAGAGATCCTTATTCTTCTTCCGAAGATAAATTCCTCTGAACAATATTGTCTTCTGAAGAGTTTCAAGCCTCAGAAGATTATTTTATCATAGATCAAATTTCCTTCCAAAAGTCACTAACTTTTTCTCCCGGAAGAACACTTTACTCTCGGAAGCAAATTAGTCTTCAAGACATGTTTTTCTTCGGAAGCAAAAGTGGCTTCGGAAGATAATCAGGAAAGAGAAACTCAAATGTTCTCTCGGAAGCAATTTTTCTTTCGAAGAAAACTTTACTGTGTAACGGAAATCATTGGGCCCCACTCTGCAAAAGTAAGATTTTATAGAAGATTGTCGGAATATTTTTTTTGACAAATCCTTACCGCCCCTGTCAAATCAAACCACATGGTGTAAGGCCCCGTTCTCGGAGACCTCACAGTTGGTCAATCATAGCATTATTACATAAAAACAGTACATATTTCATAAAACATTGCAGCGGAATTAAGTTAGCAAAAACCATTCATGCATATAATTAATGTTGCAAAATAATACATCGTTGTAAGTTGGGGTTACAAAATAGTCAATTAGCTGCATTACAATACAACAAAATCATTAAGCATTAACGGATGCCAGTCTTGCCCTGACGAGTAGCTTCCCTCGCGTGCCATCCTCAGCAATAATTAGCTTCCAACTAAAAATGCATAAAAGTCAGCGTTGCTGAGTCAGTTCTAGTTTTAAAAGAATTAAAATACCTTGTATTACTTATATACGAAAATATCCTTTTTGAATAAAACACTTCCTTTACTTTTCTACATGAGCATTCATCGTACATAGATCAAGGTATACACTTATTACCTTTCATTATCATATGCATTCGTTTGTTTCATACTTTTTCATTATCTTTCACTTTCACCCAATGCAATACCCCGAACATTGTACACGAAGCTGATACTGGGCCGAAGTCTATAAATAAACCCTTAACATTATGCACGAAGCGTGGCCCAGTACCTAGGGCATGCTACAAGGGTCCCGTTAATTTCAAGGATTGACCATGTGTGAATCCTTTGGGTTAGATAAACCACACACAGTTGAGGTAACGAAAACATGGTCGTGCACCTCCATTAACTTTGCTTGCAAGACTTTCTTTCATTCTCTTATGTTCCACTTTTCATTATCATTAATCTTTCACTTTCTTTCTTGATAATACTTTATGTATACGAGCATAAACACACCACGTAAAGTAACATAATAGATACATAACAGGGAACATAAATAGGCCATAAACATGCAAAAACATAAACAATTATAGCCATTAAAACATTCCTAGGTTAAACCTTAAATTTCCTTTTTCCCAAAATTTCAGACTATTTTCTGTTGGACAAAAAGAACCAATGAATCTGATCAGAAAAACCTTTAAGTCCCACAAGACATCATAAGTACTGAAGAATGCTTCATCAGCTGAAAACATCAGTTGAAGACATGTACTGAAGACAACATCTGAAGTTCAAGTGCTGAAGAAAAAGTCTGAACACTTCTACTGAAGACAAAGTCTGAAGATCAAGTCTTCAGAGGTTGTCACAATAGCTGAAATTGTAATCTTCAGTAGTTGTGATGTTTTCTTTTCAGTAGTTTTCTATTTTAGTTTCAGTAGTTTTCTTTCAGTAGTTTACTTAATGTAAAACATCTGAAGAGCCTGTTCTTCAGACGTTGTAGCTTCAGTAGTTGTAGTTTCAGTAGTCATAGTGTTAGTTTACACTTAGCTTTTGTAAGAAGATGTCAGCTGTTGTAGACATCTTCAGTAGTTTAGTTTACTTTCAGTTGTTGTTGTAATAACGGTTAGATGTCACTATCAAGTGACATCAGCTGACGTCACCTTTCTTATAAAAGGGAGGTTGACCTAATTTTGTAATGGCCGAAGCGTGTGTTGAATGAAATATTCCTTTTTGTAGAAATACCTTTTCTCTCTATAACCGTACTGTTCCATTGAATTATCATTTGTGTTCTTGCTTGAATTTGTCTAATTCTTATACTATTCGGCTGAAAATCCTAATCTAATAGATCAAACTAGATCTGAGATCCTTTCAAATGGTATCAGAGCTGGTTAATCATTGATAGATTTAACAATTGATCATTGAAACTGCTCTTTTGATATCTACGTTTGATCGAATTAGCAAATTTGCAAGAATCGGTTATAGAGTT
>BJCO01466597.1:0-13876 GCA_018326465.1 Flaveria floridana
CATTTACTGCTCAGACTAGCATAGAGGATAGGATATGTTGGGAATAGTAACAAGTGTGAGAGAGTTGGTTCTTTTTGTTTGCCCTCGTTATGTTCATCGCGTGTGTTAGAAAAGAGTTTTGTGTTCCAATCATGGAAATGTTTGATTCAATTTGTTGTTGCTTTCACTCCGCGAGTGAAGGATCAAGTGTAAGCGTTGGTTGTGAGCGAGCGGGATTCTCCGCCCCTCTGTCAGCCGGTAATGACACACATGTCATACCCATAGTGTTATGTTTGATCAGCAGTGTAATATCAATACACCAGAAGGTTGTTTGCACAATAGTGGTAACCATGTAAAAGTGTTTGTGCAATACTAGTGTTGTGTCTAAGGCTATAGTCTAGATGCAATGCAATCCTAGTTCTCTATAACCTGTGGCTCTGATACCAATCTGTCACACCCTCAATTTCCACGCCTAACGGTAAAACCCCGTTCGTGGAAATTGAGGGTGTGACATTATGAGTATGATTTAAAAATTATAATCATGATGGGTGTTGGGTAGCCTAGCCTTGATTAGGCATGGACTGATCAACCATGCTTAAACAAGGAAAATGTTATCCAAAACCAATCATGATTATTACTAGGAAGTACTTTATTAGTTGCTAAAACTTGTTTCAATCCTAATCAGGAACATAACTCTGAAACTGTCTATCTGTCCTAATAATAGTTAAAGACGAAGGTGAGTTATCATGACTGTTTTTTAAACTGTGATAATATACTCGTTCTATATGTACTGGTAATAATTATAATGCTTACATATATGCACGGGTCAGTAAGGGTATACAGGATCCTGATATATTTAATGGGGTGTGTCAAACTGGCTGAAAAGGGGATTAGGTTCCTCGTACGCATCAGACTCATGCTAAAGTTAATTTTATAAATTGTATAGCATGAGCTGACCAGCATTAGCTGATGTCTTTTTGAGTATATATATCATAGGTAACCCTTAAGGAAATGCTTAAAAGGTGCTTAAAGATAAAGAATCTAGAAGACCAAGAAGTTTTTTTTAGTTGTTTTTAAATACTGTTGTAAAATAGTAGTGTGACAAGTTGATGATATTATAATTAGAAATAAAACATATGTTAGCTTCCGCTGTAAGTTGTATCAATTGTAGACGCCCGCCCGGGTCATGGGCGGGGTGTCACAATCTTGTCAACTTAGAGAAGAAAACCTTGTGCAAAAGGAGAAAGCTGAAACAACATGGTTGGTGAAGGAGGATGAGAGAAGGAAGAAGAAAGAGAATGATAAGACCAAGGCTCAGGCCAAGGTGAGAGCAGAGAAGATAGCAAAGGAGAAAATCATGAAGGAAAGGAAGAGGGCTGCCAGGGAGAAGCTGAAAGAGAAGGAGAAGAAGAAAGAGAAGACTGAGGAGCTAGCGACCAAACAAGTTGAATATAGGGACTGGATGAAGTCCTATCTGAAAGCTCATGTCTTTTCAGCCAGGCAAGTAGGATCAATGGCTACAAAGACTCTCCAACGACATGTTAGTGACATAAAGACTGACATTTGAATAGGGAGCCGGCAGGAGTTTTAATGGAAAACTACAAGTCAGAGGGTTGCCACCAAACCCACACCCAAACCAAAGCATACTCTTAAAACCAAACAAACACCACTCCTACAAACCACTAAACCATCTACACCCTTTCCTTTTCCCTTCCCTGTAAAACCTGAACCTGTTGATAAACACTTCACCCCTAAACCAACCCCTTCAACCACCTCACAACCCACACCACAAATATCTAAACCACCACCACCACCACCACCACTACCACCACCACCACCACCAACTCTAAAACATAAAACCATACCCAAAACCAAACCAACAACCTAACGATCCTCAAAATTACCAAGACCCCTGACCGTACAGGAGTTTGAGGAGATTCAGAAAGGACTCAACCAATGCACTAGGTTGAGTTCCTTCTCTGGGGATGAAGACCTGATCAAACTGAGTATCCTAATGACTCAGTCAATCTTCTCCCAAGGGAAGCTTTCCTGGATCTCCCTACAACAACCCTGGACCAGTGTCTTATTCTTCTTTCCCTTAACAAACATGACCTGAATGATAAGGAGAAGAAGCTGAGAAGAAGAGTGGTGACTCTGCTAGACAATAGGAAGATAGAAAACATTCCAAATACTCCTTATGTGTCAAGGAGCCCTACAGTCCAATGGAGGTTTGATGAGCCTTCAGATGCCTTTCAGCTGGTGAGAGAGGGTGGGGAATCAAACCAGTTAGATACATCATATTTGCTACACTCTAGCAGATTTGATATAAATAATCTAGCTGAGTTACCACTCTCCAACCCTTCCAAGTCTCCTGTTGCTTCTCTTATCCGAAAGCACATACTCAATATGAGGGAAGGAGAGTTGAAAACAAGAGCTCAAGCTGCTGCTGATGCTGAAGCCTCTGTAAAAGGTCAAGCCTCTCTACAGATGGTTCAAGATCCAGCTTTAAAGCCTATAGTTTGATGGGTGTATGACTCTAACACCCATCAACTTACTCTATACAGAGGAAATCACCAACGGATTCATGATATTCATGGTGACAGACTTGATGTCTTAACCAGGAAAGACTTGTCTCAAATGCTAATCATATATACTAAAGAGAACCAAGAGAAAGATGTAAAGATTATGGCTATGTTCAGGAAGGCACTGGAGAAGAAAGATAAGTAGTGTATGGCCCCATTCCCGGGTACCTCACAGTTGGACAATCATCAAATTATTACATTAAACATTACATAATTCATAAAAATATGTAGCAGAAATTCATTTAACAAAAACCATTCATTATCATAATAACTACTGTTGTTAAGCAATACAACGTTTTTCATCAGTTACAAAATAATTGTTTAATTGCATTACAAAACAACAATAGCATCAAAATACGAATGGATGTCAGTCTGGTCCCGCCGAGTAGCCTTCCTCGTATGCCATCCTCAGCAATTTACCTGCCAACTGAAAATGCATAAAAGTCAGCGTTACTGAGTGAGTTATAGTTTTATATGTATCAAAATACCTCGTGTGTTCTATGTATAAAATATACCTTTCCATAAAATACTTTTACCTTCGTATACAAGCACACATCATACGTACATTCAAACAACATTCATTATTTATTTCGTTCTTTCCTACTTCATTACTATCTTTCATCATCGTATACATACTTTCATTCCATTCTTTTATTTAGCATTCGCTTTCATATACATACTTTCATTTAGTGCTTTTCACTATCTCTTACTTTCATTCTCATACTTACTTATCGTACTTTACATCATTCTTTTACTTTCTTATACGTTACGTCATTCTTTTACTTTCATACGGATCAATGAACAATACCTCGAACATTGTGCACGAAGCTGATGTTGGGCCTGTGGTCTACATTTAGACCATGAACATTGTGCATGAAGCTAACCCAGTCACCTAGGGCAAGTCATCTCTTCCTTTCATCCAGACAAATGTGCAATACCCCGAACATTGTGCACGAAGCTGATGCTAGACCTGTGGTAGTTAAACCACGAACATTACGCATGAAACCCAGTCACCTAGGGCATGCCACAAGAGTCCTGTCAATCTTAATAATTGACCTTGTATGCATCCTTCAGGTTATTTAAACCGCACACAGTTGAGCTAATGATAACATGGTCGTGCACCTCCGTTCTATTTGCTTGCAAGCCATTCTTTCTTTCATTACCCTTCAATTTTCATCTTTGTTATCTTTCATTTCGTTATGTTATACTTTACGTTCTTTCATACATTCGTCATAATATGTAAAGTAATAACATAATACTTAACGTATATTATAATATAATATAAATACGTTTTGAAAACCATTAAAAGATAACACATCATACATATATGCATATCATACATTCACCATACATACTATAACCATAGACCATTACATAATTATGCTTAAAATAGGTAAATATAGCCCATAAGTCAAACTAGCGCCAAACCCTAAATTCTGGTTTTCCCAAAAATTTAGAAAATTTTCTAGGTGTTTGGGCGCTTTAACACCATGCAGGCGCATGAGGCGTGTTTAGGCGTTTCATCACTATTTGGGTGCATTTCTCACTTAGGCGCATGAGCCCTTGGGCGCATGGGCACTATTTAGGTGCATCATCCCTATACTTAGGCGTTTCTTCAAAGACTTAGGCGCACGAACAAATGTTTAGGCGTATCAACATTTACTTAGAAATTTCTCAGCCATTCTAGGCGCATGGGTTACTGTTTGGGTGCATCAACATTTACTTAGACTTTTAAGCCTATTTTTAGGCGCATGGGGCCTGTTTGGGCGCATGAGCTTACTTAAAATTTTCTAAGGCAAAACACTTGGCGCATGGGCCCTGTTTGGGCGCATGAGCATCTACTTATATGTTTCTAAGTTGTTTTTCGATCACAAACATCATCATAACCTGTTCTAAGCTTGCTACACCTATTCCAAACCTCAAACAAGCATTTACAACTATAAAACATCAGCATAAAGCATACATACATACGGTTATATACATGAAAGTTGTAAAAATGGTTTTGCATGCATTTTCAGCCCTAAAACTTTTAAAACAAGAGAAAACCAGGCTCTAGAAACTCACCTAAAGTAGTCTTCAAGCAAACCTTCACCAACTTGAAGTTACTAAGAGTTTTAAATGTCTAAAACAAGTCACAATAAACACCAAAACACGTATAATACTTATAAATTGGTTCTAAGGTTGAAAACCCAACAAAACCGACCAAAAACACTTACCAATTTTGTGAATTTCAGCCCTTTCTTCTTTCAATAACCGAGAGAAAACTTCACTTATTCTTCTTTTCCTTTTTTAGTCGACTGATGACTGAAAAAGTGATTGCATGGGCAGCCATACTCCTTTTTAATATAAAATATTAAGTTTTTGTCCTTTTGACACTTTGCCCCCTATTTCGGCTCCTTTTCCTTTCTTTTCAAGATACTTTTATTTTCTTTTCTAATTGCTTTTCTTTCCTTTTATTTTAGCAAGAATTTCGGGTGTTACAAGTCTACCCCCCTTAAAAAGGTTTCGTCCTCGAAAAAAGGTTACTCTCCAAATAACTGTGGGTAGTGTTGTCTCATTTATTCTTCAGTCTCCCACGTAGACTCAGAACCTCTCTTGTGCTTCAACTGCACCAGCACCAGTGCAACCACCTTATTTCTCAGCCTCTTCTCCTTTCGATCAATGATTGCCACCGGTTGTTCTACATATTTGAGCCGCTCGTCCACCTCGATATCATCCAGTGGTACAAGCATATCTTCATCAGCTAAGCACTTTATCAGATGTGATACATGGAATGTCATATGAATTCCACTTAACTCATCAGGCAGTTCTAATCGATAGGCCACCTCTCCTACTCGAGCAATGACTCGGAAAGGCCCTATATACCTCGGGCTTAGCTTACCCCTCTTCCAGAGCCGAATGAATCCCTTCCAAGGTTAGACCTTTAACATAACTCGGTTTCCCACCTTGAATTCAATCGGTCTACGCCTCTTATCGACTTACTACTTTTGTCAATCCTTCACCGCTTTCATGAAGGATTTGATCCTTTCTAACTTCTCAGTGGTAGCCTCGATCACCTCAAGGGTCCCCAACTCTTTTTGTCTGATATCACCCCAACATACGGGTGTCCTACACCTCCTATCGTATAGCATCTCGTAAGGTGGCATACGAATGCTGGAATGATAGCTATTGTTATACGAGAATTCTGCTAACGGTAAGTGATTGTCCCAACTTCCTCCAAAATCGACCACGCATGCTCGAAGCATATCCTCGAGCGTCTGGATCGTCCTCTCAGACTGACCGTCCATCTAAGGATGGTAAGCTGTGCTAATGTGTAGCCTCGTCCTTATCGCATCATGGAATCTCTTCCAAAACTTGGATGTAAACCGAGTGTCACAATGAGACATAATAGACATCGGCACACCATGACGAGCTACGATCTCTTTGATGAATAGATCCGCTAATCTTTCAGATGAGTACGTCTCACGGATCGGTAAGAAGTGTGCACTCTTGGTTAGACGATCAACAATCACCCAGATGGTATCGTACCCCCTCGCTGTGAGGGGTAACTTCGTAATGAAGTCCATGGTGATGTGCTCCCACTTCCACTCAGGTATATCCAATGGTTGGATCTTCCCGTAAGGCTTCTGATGTTCTACCTTCAATTGCAAGCAAGTAAGCCACTTACTCACATACTCCACCACATCACGCTTCATACCCTGCCACCAATAGTCCTTCTTCATGTCTTGATACATCTTGGTAGCACCAGGATGAATGGAGTATCGATTTTTATGAGCTTCGTCCATAATTCGCCCCCGTAAGTCTCCACAACGAGGTATCCACATTCGCCCGTTTTGGGTTCTAATACCATGATTGTTCTCACCTAACTCTGCGACTAGTCCTCTCATCCTTTCAGACTTAAGGTGATCTTCTTTCAATGCATCTTCTTGAAATTCCTTCACCTGTGTCATCACATCAGCGGTCATAACCAACTGATAAGCCTTCACCCGAATCGGCTTGGGTCTCTCCTTTCGACTAAGAGCATCGGCCACAACGTTGGCCTTACCCGGATGATAATGGATCTCATAATCATAATCCTTGATAAGATCTAACCACCTCCTCTATCTCATGTTGAGATCCTTTCGTTCAAAGAAATACTTTAAGCTCTTGTGGTCTATGAAGATTGTGCACTTTATCCCATATAAGTAGTGCCTCCAAATCTTCAATGCAAAGACTACAGCCGCTAACTCCAAATCATGGGTAGGGTAGTTGACTTCATGATTTTTAGCTGTTGGGATGCATAGGCAATTACTCTTCCATGTTGCATCAGCAAGCAACCTAGTCCCGAATAAGAGGCATCCGAATACACCACTAAGTCTTCACTCTCTTCGGGTAATGTCAAGACAGGAGCTTGAGCCAACCTCGCCTTTAACTGCTCAAAAGCACTCTCCTATTCTCGACCCCATATAAACCTCATATCCTTGCGAGTCAATTTAGTCAAAGGTGAGGCTATCTTGGAAAAGTCCTGTATAAACCTTCTATAATAACCCGCCAAACCCAAGAAACTACGGATCTCGAATGGCGTCTTTGGAGACTTCCATTGCGTCACTGCCTCAACCTTCGCTGGGTCTACCATAATTCCTTCAGCATTCACTATGTGACCCAAGAATTGAACCTCGCGCAACCAAAAAGCAAACTTAGAGAATTTAGCATATAACTTCTCTCTTCTAAGTGTCCCCAATACTTCCCGTATATGACCGGCATGCTCCTCCTCATTCTTAGAATAAATAAGGATATAATCAATAAGCACGATCACTGATTTATCTAATATCGACCGACGCACTCGGTTCATTAAATCCATAAAGGCAGCTGGCGCGTTAGTTTAACCGAAAGACATAACGAGAAACTCGTAGAGTCCATAACGCATGCGAAAAGCCGTCTTAGGAATATCCCGCTCCTTTACCTTCAACTGATGGTAACCAGATCGAAGATCTATTCTCGAGAACCAACTAGCACCTTGGAATTGGTCAAACAAATCATCAATCCTTGGTAACGGGTACCGATTCTTTACCGTCAACTTGTTTAGCTCCTGGTAGTCTATACACATCCTCATACTACCGTCCTTTTTCTTTACAAACAAGACCGGAGCACCCCAAGGAGAGATACTCGGTCGAATGAACCTTTTATCAATTAACTCCTGTAATTAATCCATGATTTCCTTCATCTCAGTTGTAGCTAGTCGATATGGTGCTTTGGCAACGGGTTGAGCACCGGGTATCAGATCAATCTGGAACTCAATTTCACAATCCGGTGGCACACTTGGTAGATCTTCTGGGAACATGTCTGGGAAATCACATACCACTGGTACACCAAATAGTTGTGGTACTGACGCATCCATATCTTTTACGTAGGCCAACTAGGCACTACATCCACGTCGCATGTACTTCCCTGCCACCGCCATCAAAATCACCTTTGGAACCGTAGCGACGCGATCACCGTAAACCGTCACCAAACTTCCGTCAGGTGCAACTAATCGAATCATCATCTTGCGACACACGATGTTTGCTTCATAGGTTGCTAACCAATCCATCCCTAGTACTACATCAAATCCACCTAGGGGCATCACATGTAATTTAGCAAAAACCTATGACCTTCTAATTCTATGGTACAGTCCTCTATCATATCAGTAATTCTAGTGGACTTACCAATAGCGGTTTCTAAATCGAATGACTCACAAATACTTCTACTACTAACGGATAGCTTGTCACATAAAGCAGTAGAAATAAAACTCCTACTAGCACCAGAATCAAATAATATAGAAGCACTAATTTGATTTACTAGAAACATACCTGACACGACATCGAGATCCACTATAGCCTCCTCCCGCGTCATCGTAAATGCTCTAGTAGTTGCCCTCTGCCCTCCATCTTCCATCCCCTTCTTTGCTCCGGAACTATCAGCCCTTGGCCTCTTACACTCTCGACTCAGGTGGCATACTTCATCACAGTTGTAGCACCTCACTACCCTACAATCCCTTGAGATGTGGCCAGGCTTCCCACACTTGAAGCAAACATTTAGTCCCAGCCTGCACTCACCAGCGTGCTCTTTCCCACACTTACCACACTTTTTTGTTCCCGAGCCTGTTGCAACCACCCGTCGATCATCAACCCTCCCTTTCTTGTTGTTTGGGGTGAAACTACCACACCCAAATGTTTTCCTATTCCAGTTCCTATCACCACCACCTGTCCTCTTCACCTCAACCACTGTCACCTCCCTCTCATCAACAATATACCCGCCAGGTCCACCACCGATCAAAAGGTACCCGGCCGGGCAGTGATCAACATGCCTGCGGAAGTCAGCTGGCAACCCCTGTACAGACTTCTAGATCTTCCTTGTCACCGCATCACCTGATCTGGTACCAGTGTCGCTATTTCTTTGAACTTGGTGGTGTATTGCTGGTGGGTCATGGTGCCTGCCTCCAGTTGTTGGAACTCCCTCTGTATTTTGTCAAGTTACCAGTGAGGACAGAATTCCTCAATCACCAGTTGCTTCAGCTCTCCCCACCTCATCCTACCAATGACCCTGCTGCCCTCGGCTTGGACAATGTTGTCCCACCAACATAGAGCCAAGTCAACAAATGAGTGAGTGGCAAACCTCACCTTCTGATCCTCCATGAACTCACTAATCTCTAGTACTGCTTCCATCTCCCACACCCAGTGGTAAGTAGCAGCAACATTGTCATTTCCATCGAACATTGGGGGCTTGCATCTTTGAAACGCCCCATAGTTACAGCCTCGTGTAGTTTCCTGCACCGCTTCTTCCTCATCCTCCTCACTTGATACCACCGTCTCAGTCTCTGGATGTTCTCCTCCTTCTCTTCCGATACTCCTCCTCTTTTCCTTCCTTTCGTCTTCCCTTACAGCCTTAATCACCTCCGTCACCACAGATGGTAGAATTGTCTGTATGACTCAAGGGAATAGCTCAGTTTATGTTGAATATAGTAAGTCCCTAATTATAGTAGGTAGTTGTGATTAGCCACTCACTTTACACTTCACACCCCAAGCATTCCCTATCCTGAGTACATCAGCATCTAAATATACTAAGTACACATAATTCAGATAACACACGTACATAATACTACTTATCATTAAGAAAAGAAGTACCTGATGGCACGTAGTTACTCGGGCTGACATCCCTTATTTTGTCCCATTTTTAGTTTAAGATTAATTTTTTGTAAATATTTTACTCAATTCACTTAAACTTTAGCTCTGATACCAACTTGTAAGGCCCCGTTCCAGGGTACCTCACAGTTGGACAATCATCGCATTATTACATTAAACATTACATAATTCATAAAAATATGCAGTGGAAATTCATTTAACAAAAGCCATCCATTATCATTAAACTACTGTTGTTAAGCAATACAATGTTTTTCATCAGTTATAAAAGAATTTTTTAATTGCAATACAAAACAACAATAGCATCAAAATACGAATGGATGTCAGTCTGGTACTGCCGAGTAGCCTTCCCCTTGTGGCATCCTCAGCAATTTACCTGCCAACTAAAAATGCATAAAAGTCAGCGTTGTTGAGTGAGTTCTTGTTTTATATGTATCAAAATACCTCGTGTGTTCTATGTACAAAATATACCTTTTCATAAAATACTTTTACCTTCGTATACAAGCACACATCATACGTACATTCAAACAACATTCATTATTTATTTCGTTCTTTCCTACTTCATTACTATCTTTCATCATCATATACATACTTTCATTCCATTCTTTTATTTAGCATTCGCTTTCATATACATACTTTCATTCCATTCTTTTATTTAGCATTCGCTTTCATATACATACTTTCATTTTGTGCTTTTACTATCTCTTACTTTCATTCTCATACTTTCGTATCGTACTTTACATCATTCTTTTACTTTCTTATACGTTACGTCATTCTTTTACTTTCATGTGGATCGATGAACAATACCTCGAACATTGTGCACGAAGCTGATGCTGGGCCTGTGGTCTACATTTAGAACACGGACATTATGCACGAAGCTGACCCAGTCACCTAGGGCAAGTCATCTCTCTCTTTCATCCGGACAAATGTGCAATACCCCGAACATTGTACACGAAGCTGATGCTAGACCTGTGGTAGTTAAACCACGAACATTATGCACGAAACCTAATCACCTAGGGCATGCCACAAGAGTCCTGTCAATCTTAATGATTGATCTTGTATGCATCCTTCAGGTTATTTAAACCGCACACAGTTTAGCTAATGATAACATGGTCGTGCACATCCGTTCTATTTGCTTGCAAGCCATTCTTTCTTTCATTACCTTTCACTTTTCATCTTTGTTATCTTTTATTTCGTTACGTTATACTTTACATTCTTTCATACATTCGTCATAATATGTAAAGTAATAACATAATACTTAACGTATATTATAATATAATATAAATACGTTTTGAAAACCATTAAAAGATAACACATCATACACATATGCATATCATACATTCACCATACATACTATAACCATAGACCATTACATAATCATGCTTAAAATAGGTAAACATAGCCCATAAGTCAAACTAGGGTCAATCCCTAAAATTCTGGTTTTCCCAAAAATTCAAAAAATTTTCTATGTGTTTGGGCGCTTTAACACTATGCATGCGCATATGGCCTGTTTAGGCGTTTCATCACTATTTGGGCGTATTTCTCACTTAGGTGCATGGGCACTATTTAGGCGCATCACCCCTATACTTAGGCATTTCTTCAAAGGCTTAGGCGCACGAACAAATGTTCAGGCGCATCAACATTTACTTAGAAATTTCAAAGGCATTCTAGGCGCATGGGTTACTGTTTGGGCGCGTCAACATTTACTTAGACTTTTAAGCCTATTTTTTAGGCGCATGGGCCCTGTTTGGACGCATGGGCCCGATTTGAGCGCATGAGCTTACTTAAATTTTTTCTAAGCCAAAACACTAGGCGCATGGGCCCTGTTTGGGCGCATGAGCACCTACTTATATGTTTCTAAGTTGTTTTTCATTCCCAAACATCATCATAACCTATTCTAAGCTTGTTACACCTATTCCAAACCTCAAACAAGCATTTACAACTATAAAACATCAGCACACAAGCATACATACATACGGTTATATACGTGACACTCGTAAAAATGGGTTTGCATGCTTTTTCAGCCCCAAAACTTTTAAAACCAAAGAAAACCGGGGTCTAGAAACTCACCTAAAGTAGTCTTTAAGCAAGCCTTCACCAACTTGAAGCTACGAAGAGTTTTAAACGCCTAAAACAAGTCACAATAAACACCAAAACACGTATAACACTTATAAATCGGTTCTAAGGTTGAAAACCCAACAAAACCGATTAAAAACACTTAAAACACTTACCAATTTTGTGAATTTCAGCCCTTTCTTCTTTCAATAACCGAGAGAAAACTTTACTTCTTCTTCTTCTCCTTTTTCAGTCAACTAATGACTGAAAAAGGTGATTACATGGGCGGCCATATTTCTTTTCAATATAAAATATAAAGTTTTTGTCCTTTTGACACTTTGACTCCCTCCATTTTGGCTCCTTTTCCTTTCTTTTCAAGATACTTTTATTTTCTTTTCTAATTGCTTTTCTTTTCTTTTATTTTAGCAAGAATTTCGGGTGTTACAAGTAGAGTTTTGGTAGCATTAGCCTAGTGGGAGTTTGTTGGGTCTGATAAGGCTGGTGCAACCAAAACCCTATACTTAGCTTTATTGTGGTACATCTATAATGGACTTTCGAAGAATGCTGCATTTTCAAAGCTAAGTCAAGAGTCTTCCGAAGCCAAACAAGAAGAACTTCCAAAGAAAGTTACTCTTCAGAAGTATAATGAAGATCAAGACAAGGAGCAGCTGATTCAGAAGAAGTTGTTTCTTTCGAAGCCAAAGTGACTTCAAAAGACTTCATATCTTCCGAAGTACACTTACCTTTGGAAGAACCGATTGTGACTAGTGGATAAAAGTAAGGTTCCTGTCTGTATAGTCAACTACTTTACTGACAGACTGCATGGAGCTTCTCCATGTGGGTATGTTTGACCTTACTTTATCCACTGTTTACTCATTATAGACTAGTACAGTTGCCAACTTTAGTCGGTGACAAAACGTAAGTCATGGACTTGTCATGACTACCTAATACTAGGATAATACTTTATCTTAGTTAACATACTTCTCGCAACTGTGGTATTTTTTCTAGTTGTATTTCCCAGCTGGTTTCTAAGTATAACCGGCTGTAGATAGTAGTATATAATGAGTCTCATGTAACTTAGTTAGATAAGCTTTAGCTGTCTGCCTTGAGCTTGTAAACTCTAAGTTGAGAAACAATATATACAAGTATCTTGAAAACTATTTTCTTGTGTTATTATATTGTGATCAACTTATCTGTTTGTGTGATTATGTTCTTGTGTATTCTGAGTGTTTACATTATGAGCTTGTGTGATAATCCTTTGTTGAGTGACAAAACCCGATCCTGCATAGACATTTCATTTTTACTCGTGTATTGTTGGAAACCTTCACCGGTTAAAAAATGATTTGTACAGCTCTAGTTATGACATAAAAGGATACAATTATCAGTCATTACATGAAAGATAAGGGATACAAGTACTAGTTATAGCAAAGAGGTATATAAGCTATAATATCAATGAAAATTTAAGATATTTGCAACTCATAATTTGAAATTGTAAACCTAACAAAACACAATATATTGATATATAATTCAACAATATAGTGAGATAGTGTTAAATAAATTGGACATTGGTTACTTAAATTTTAAAGTGCACAATGCAATTGACGCACCAAAAATTCTGCACAAATCAAAATAATATAAGTGAAATGATTAATATTGATAGCATAAATCATATTCACTCACATTTTAATCTTTTTAAACCAAACTACGAGAAAGTCTCGTAATTTAACAAAACAATGTTTTAATCAAAATACTTTTCTAAATTTATACAAAACAAAGTAAATAACAAAAGTGTTTAATCAGGTTTGAATTGAACAAGACTTTTCTAGTGAATGACAGTTAACAAATACGAAAATTAAGTTAACTACCTACTAAGAGACATAACACCTTGAATAAATAATAATACAAGAAGTTCTTTCAAAGTATTTACTTGATAACTTTTCAGATTACAAAGAGTAATAATAGCAGATAACAAGTGGGCAAAACAAGCTAATCCCAAAACTATACAAGTGTGAGATATTTATGTTATGAAAAATAACCACTAGAATGAGTCCAAATCATCTATTCTAGGTTTAGGGTCAATCACATGTTTCAGCCATTGATCTA
>BJCO01466598.1:0-10855 GCA_018326465.1 Flaveria floridana
CACATGGTCAGCTCTACGTCGCTTTGTCCAGAGTTAAAAGTAGAGATGGACTCAAACTCGTAATTGTTGATAAAGATGGTATCCTTACTAATAAAACGGTCAATGTTGTATATAAAGAAGTTTTTAGAGATTTGTAATTTGCATTTATAGTTATAAATCAAATAAGTGTAAAAGTGTTATTAATATGTAGTTGTAAATGAAATTTATAAAATATAATATGTATCTGTTTATTATAAATGTTTGTTAATTTTAAAATTTATTGGACTCGTATCCGTGTACCCACACGGGTTCATAACCTAGTAATCAATGTAAGAAATAGTAATAACCAAGTATAAGAGAAGAGGCTAGAGCCTAGAGATCACAAACAAACTCCTCAATGACATATCACTTGAAAAGATGTATAAAAAACTGATTTAAACGAAAACGGTTCAAGATTTAATACTTTTTACTGAATTTCTAGACAATTTTATTTGAAAATTGCATTTACATGTTCATAATTTAGAAATGCAAGAATCCTAGGGGTCCATTCAAAGAGATATCTTGATAATTTTAAGAACTCGTGTCATTTAAAGATAAGTATCAGACCATTTGACTTTAAAAGTAATAAAATATATTTTACCCAAATATAATTGTATTTGTATCACACAATGATGTCATGAAAATTTAAACCCTAAACCCATATGAGTCCAAATAAGATGTTAATGATGGTCAAATTTGTTAGTTTCCAGGAAAGATTCTAATCGAAGAAAAACATCTGAAATTCTAACGGAAAAAAGTAAAATCACAGGTAAGGATCAATGTTTTTAAACAACAATAATTGTTAGTAAATCAATATATATTTCTCTAGCAAGCTTCTCAATCTTTGTAGGCATTATTGCTGCTAAAATTCAATGTTTGAAAACCATGGCGAAATTCACATATAGTTTACTTTATTAATTTGTGGTTCAGATCCAAAGTTAGACATTCTATAAGCCTCATTAGTAACCAAATAAGAAGCTCTTAACCTGTTGAATGCCTTCATCTTTAGCATGTCTATTAACCTTCCAGTGTAGATATAACAATTTCATACCATGACTTCAATCAAAAAATATTGCCAACCCCTTCCAATCAAAAGTTTCAAAAACTATTCTCTTTTATTCTTGAAAAAACTTTGAAACTACCTCAATACCCGATTGAGACTTCATGAGACAGGATGTCAATCGTCTATACTAATTTTTACGTTGCAGACCTGACTAACTTAAAAACACCATCAAGAAGGAAACCAATTATCATGAAAAACCACATTAAGTTGGGTTTAAACCTGAAACCTAAAAGATGCCAATTTCAAACAATCACTTAACTTCTGTAAATTGATGAGAACAGTGTGTGAACATACCCTCATGTGTTCAATAGAAGACAGTTCTGTCATTATTGCCCCACAATTTTGTATATAAGCTTGATGTCATTTCAAAGCATCGACAACAAGATGTAGAACCACATACCTTAATTCCTCAAGTTCTTCCACATTAAATCACTGAGAAGATTAATCTTGACCCGTTGTCAACGACTAAAGGCTGACAATAAATTTAATTTAGTCACATGTTTTAATTTATTTCTTTTGTTAGGTAATGAGTAGTCAGCAAAACTAGTAGGACCAGATTATTGGTAGTGGTTAGGTTAGTTGATATTTCCTCCCTTTACAATAAGAAATAAGTTAAAATACAACGTGTATTTTTACAATAAAGTGTGATAAGACACAATTATTAAAAAAATCATAAAAAAAATTATATCTCACAATCGAAATCGAATTTAAAAAAAGTAATTCCTATCTTTTGTTTCCCTAGCCGTCTTCACTAAGAAAAAAAATAAATGAAAAATAAAAAATAAAAAAATTAACGTTTTTTATTGTGTTATTTATAAAATACACAATGACGTTATTGTGTCATTATTAATGACACAACGACGTCATTGTGTCATTATGAAAGACATAATAACGTCATTGTGTCATAAAAAAACACAATGAAATTTATTTTTTATTTTTATTTTATTTTATTTTTTGAAAAAGAACGATAGAAACAGAGAGTACGAATTACTTTTTTGAAATTCGATTTATATTATGAGATATAATTTTTTATGACTTTTTTAGCCTCTTGTCTCTTCTCACATTTTGTAACAAAAATACACTTTGTAGATTAAGATCAATCTTACAATAATTTTATTTATGGAGTAAATTACACACAAAGATATGTATCTTTATAACTATTTTTATTTTTTAATTTTTATCTTTAATAATTACTTTACACAATCTTTCTGTATATGATTTATTTTATCTTTGGTCCTTCTGTCTAATGGTTGTTATTTTGCATCGTTAAGTTATGTCACTTGATTATTACACGATGGTAGATGCATTCAAAAAAGAACTAGGTAGCATAATGAAAAAACAGATTGACGTGTTAGGAAAATATGATCAATAAAACATTAAGATCGGCAAGTAAAACCTCAAACAAACCTTATATATTTTTATCATCATATTTTTTAAAACTGGTTATATAAAAGTTTACTGTTTTATATTATTTTAATATCAATAAGAAACTTAATGCATGAACTTAATACCTGAAAATTAAAATGCAAGTTATATGAAGTTAGTTAGAAAAATATGATCAGTAAACATTGAGATTAACAAGTAAATCCTTAAAAAAATTATATATTTTTATCATTGTTTTTTAAAAGTTAAGTTTATAAAAAATCATATCAAATGATTTAAGTATCAATAATAAACTTAATACATACAAATTAAAATGCAAGTCACTGTGAAGTTATTTGGATGCTTTTGTTCAAATTAGAATACAAATTCTATAAAAATTTACTGTATCATATGATTTTCATATTTATATGATTGTGAAAAACATCTTAATACTTCATGTGATATGCATTCTAATTTTTGAATTAACTTATTATTGACATATTAATCATATGATACAATCATTTTATAGAAAAATTACATAAATGGTCCCTATAGTTTTATCAAACTACAAGTTTGGTTTTCAAATTTTAAAAATTGCATATTTAGTCCAAATGTTTGTAAAATGGTTGCAAGTTTGGTCCCCATTATTAAGGTCGGTTAGTTTTTAACGATGTGAGGAGTAAACTTGTAATACTATCAAATCATAGAGATTATTTGTATAACTTTCTTTAAAATAAAAAAGACAAATAAAAGCTTAAAATTCAAGAGTTAATAAGAGAACTAATGACAGTGTGAGATTGTTTTCAGAAGTTTCCACCGGAACAATAATGGTTGCAGCAGATTGTGGTTGCAATTTCCGGTGGTTTTCTAATGGTGGCAACAGATTATGGGTGCATCTTCCGATGCATTGAACACCACACCAAGATGACCGGTGGCAAACTCACTCATCAATGATTTATTCGATTGATGGTTTGGCTCATACTAGTTTTAGAAAATGTGTTGCTAAAGATAATTTGTTTGAGGTGTTACTAGTCGGTCTCAACGTTTTACTGATCATATTTTCCTAAGACATCGATTCATTTTTGGATAGTGCCGCCTGTATGTTTTTCTTTCACGTCTACTCATTTAATAATCTTGTGACCTAACTTAACGATGCTAACTAACGTCTATTAGAATAAAATACCAAAGATAAAATAAACCGTATACATAAAAATTGTCCAATTAATTATTAAAGATAAATGATAGAAAAATAAAATTAGTTATAAAGATAAAGATTTTTTCGTGTAATTTACTGTTATTTGTATGAGCATGTTGCAAGTAATAAATGAATGAGAAAGAGTTTGATGGACTTAATTCCTTCTTTACGTGATAAAAGGGCCTAGACCAACAAAATTAACTTCTTTTAAATATAAAAAAGTAGAGGTGAGCATTGTCGGGTAACCCAGACTTAGTTGGTATTTCCCGACCCGAACCAATACCCAATTTGATGTAAAGTTAGGTACCGATACCATGACCTATATAACATATTCGGGAATCGGTCTTTAACAAAGTCGGGTAGTCGGTATAACACTACAAGAAAACAAGTCTTTAGGGGCGACGTTTTTAGGGGCGAAATAGGCTTTAGCGGCGACAGGAAATAGCGGCGACGCCTTTAGGGGCGACTAGTCGCCGCTAATACCCTGCCATCCGTACGGGTCTTTTCAACTCAATTTCGAACGTCGATCAACTGCAGATCTGACGGTCCAAAAAATTCCGTACAAAAGGCAATAAAGACCCTTTTCCTTGTAGTGTAAGGCCATTTACCCCATTCCCGATTTCATAAAGTACATGAATATATAAATTAAATCATAATCACACCAAACTAAATATTAGTCTTTAATTGCATAAAAAGGTCAAACAAACATCTCAACAATTATCCAACAAAACAAAATCCAATACAAACGTCTTAATAATCAAAACAATGAAATAATAGCTTATGAAAAAAAAACATTAAAAACCAACCAAATATTTATTATTAAAATTGCTAAAACAATGTTTCCATTCATTCCTCTATATGCACCCGCGGCCAACATTAATCTCTATCAACATTTGTGTTACTTGGTTTCAAGTTATTAGTAATTTTTACAAAGAATAATATACAATTATTAATAAGGTTATGTAAACAAACTATGTAAAAAATAAATTGTATGTTATCTTACGTGATCCAAGGTCATCAAATGTTGTCCGATCCTCGTCAAAATTAATTTCATTACTTGACTTACGAATCCAGTTCTTTGAAGATATTGCGTTGTGTTTGTGTTTGACGTTCAGCCATCAAAACTCATGGAAATGTAAGATTTAGATTAGTTAAGTCCGGTGATTTCTAGGTTTTAAAATATTTAATTCAGGTCAGTACCTAAGATAACGGTTTTATTAGATAATAACCGAGTACCGAACCGATCTCAAACTTGGATACAAAACTGGTACCGAGTACCTACCATATTTTTAAAACTCGGTTTGGTAATAAGTACTTTATCGGGTCAGTTATCGGTAGTAATCGGACATACCTGATTTCTGCTCACCCCTATGATAAAGTAGAGGTATATAAGCACAGTTTAGTTAAAACCGAACTTATAACAAATATTTTAGTTTTTTCTTTGTTTTTATTTTTTTATATTCATAACTCAGTGGTTTCAGGCGTATAAACGATTTATTCAATTTGTTTTTATAATGATGACTCGGTATATTCGATTAGCCATTTTTCAAGAGTTGGATTTAGACATGGATGAATTCGAGCTAATTATTTTTCAGTAAATACAACTATATTCTTTGGTAAAATAAAATATAAACAATCATTTTAATTTATAATTGAGAGTAAGCGACAACTAATATGCCATTTATAATAAAGTATAAGAAAACTCTTTTGGCGTATAACATATATTTACATAAGATGATATAATGTAAAGGTTGGTTTAATATAGGTTCAAGCTCAGTTAATTTAGCTATTTATACACGTACGTATATCAAAAACTCATAACCAAGCCATTGATTTCTTAATTTTTTTAGTTATTTCGTTTCGATTATTTGATTTTCAACTCACAAAGTCAATTTACCAATTTTATACAAATTATAAGAAAAGAAATAAAAAAAAAACTTCAAGGGTTCACATATCATGTTTTCTAGAGGTTTTCAGCCACAAATTTCAAACAATAAACCATTAAAGAATCCACCCTAGAATGGGTGGTAGTCCTTTCACATTTTGTCCGTGACTCCCACATAAAGACATAAAGTCATGGGCCTTGCATTGAAGATGATCTTATGATACTTAAGAATTGTATAAGGGTTAAGCTATACGTATCCCCGTCTATTAATTGTCATACTCTCTTCATAAAAACTAATTTCAAAATTTATCATATTTTAACCCTAAAAAATTTAGTTTAAAAATGATAAAATATTTTTTCTTTTAATAAGTTACAAAAACACTTTTTATATAACAATATAAAAAAGAATTTAAAAATAAAAAGTTTTCTATAAAAATAAAATATAACAATGTCTGAAGTTAGAAAAATTTTTAAAAATATCTTTTATAATTGGAAATAGACCTAAACGAACCTAGTTCAACCCGTTAAACCGTATAAACCGATTTATTCGGTTCTATTATCCGATTATACATGTTAAACTGTTTATTATTCGTTTATTCGGATAACATAACCGAATAAACAAGATTTTGTGTAACCATTAACCGAAGTGAAAACCGACTTTACGATTTGGTTCAATTTTTACGATTACGAATACGATTCGGTTTTTGTTTATTTTCTATTTTTGGCATTTTGAACACTCGTAACCACTACAAATAAAAATAATTAAAAAACAAAAAATATAAAGACTAAAAGTAATAATAAATAAATAAAACTTAAAGAAAATAGTTCAACATATTAAGGAGTGATATGCTAAATAAAAAAAACAAATAAACAAAAAATAATTATTTTTACATGTTGAGGGGAGAAGTATAACAAGTAAAAATAGCTTAAGGGGGTATATATAGCATCACCTTTATACAAACCAGTGTTATAAAAATCGTTAGGCGCTAGTCGGGCGGTGGGGTGCTGACTAGCGATTAATCGGGAGTAATCTGATTGGAAATTTTATATATAATTTTCAGTTTTATATATAAATGCACATATTTTCATATGTAAATTTTGTAAAAAAGTTTAGTTTATATATAAATACAAATAGTTTGCCAGAATTTCCAAGTCTATGCTGAAATTTCCAATTTTTAGCTGGATTTTTTTAAGTTCGCCGGAATCTCGCTGTAACCCTTGTGGAATTTCGCCGGAATCATAGTCTTTTGGTCGATTAAGACTGCCTAGGTCCGATTTTGTCCTGCATTGTCCGCCCCACGATTAATTGACCGATTAGCCAATAATTACTAGGTGAGGGGCCGAAATCCGATTAATCAGCGATCAATCCCGATTTTTACAACACTGATACAAACAAAAAAATAGGTGGATCAGCTCTTTAAATGTTCTAATTTCTATTTAATTTAGTATAGTGGTATTATATTCATTTATATATATACTACTATATAATACATTTTAGAAGCACAAGATAGTAATTTTCTCAAATTGTAAGACACCTAATATAATATTTTAAGCATAAAGGACAAGTGCCTTATACAATAGTTTTATTTTTGCCCTTATTTAATAAGCTCTTTTAATTAATACACTATTTAATATAAATTATTAATACATTATTTATATATGATATTATTGAATTCAATATATTAAATATTACATTATTTGTGATACTTGAAAATGACATTTAAATTTATTAAATGCTATTTAAGTAATTAAATATACAACTAACATTTATAATAACTAATAGTTATAATTTTAGGAGTATTTTGGGAAGTGAGACCCAAAAACTGTCAACCTATAACCAACTCCAAATTAGAGTAGCCGATAGATTAGAAGGTGAGATTTTATATTCTATAGCTTATGCTCCTGCTTCTGATGAGATAGAAGTAGGCTCCCGGGGCAACACGAGGAGTTAACGACCGAACGTGCTGCAACCTAGGGATCACCAGGTAGCTCTTTCGCTATATAGGGATCGGTGGCATAGCACAATTCTGCTTGGTACTATACTATCATTTTGCTTTAAAGAAATATACCACATAGTTTTCTATTAATATATATATATATATATATATACACATATATATATATATATTAATATACATATATATATATAATACATATATTATTTAATATCTAATTTCATAACAAATCTTTTCATTATTGTATCAAAGCAATTCAACCTATACTATGTCGAATGTGATTTTTTTTGAAAATATTTGTTAAATTTAATCATGTTCAACACTTATATTTGCTTAAAAGTTGAGTCATTCAACTACTCTTGTTAATGCTAATTAGTTTTGTAACAATTTGTTAGCTCTAATATATGATAATAATTATAAGCCGTACAAAAGATTTAAACCATAAAACAAAATAATTAATAAATGAAATGAAATATAACAAGTATAAACTTATAAATTGTTCACTTCGTCGCAACGCGCGAGTTATCCACTAGTTTTACCATAGCTTACAAAAGCTTTTACCGAATATCCATGCCAAGGACAAGTGTGATGGTTGACTGAGTACAAACAACATAGCCATTATTTTATCAACCTAAGAACAAAATATGTATACACGTAATTAGCTCTGAAATATTTTTTTAGACTCTTATTGGGAATTTGGTATGCAGATATTTAATGAAATATAATGTAATTCGAATTGGAATTTTATGGGCTATTGTGTTTTCCTGATAAGAATTCGTTGGAATTGTAATTTAAATTTCAATATTAACGTGTTTGGTTGCGAAAAAAATAAAATTGGTATTTGAATTATTTCCCTCAAATTACTTCAAATAAAATTTTTTTCAAAATTCTTCAAATTTTAAAGGATTTCAAACTCCACCGACCCCCGCCTCCCCCACCACCTCCGCTCACCGCTAACCCACACTACAAATGACCCTTGCCGACCTCGTCGACCTCCACCGATCGCTACCTAACCTGACCAACAACCACCACCGCCCGATAGCCGGCCGCTGCCAATGATCTCGACCGTCACCGCCACCGCCTGCCGACGACCAGACTACCGACACCGCCCGCGTGACAACCCTGACTGCCGCCACTCACGACCGACCCCGGTCGCCGACTTCCGACGCCTGATCGCAGGCCGCCGACACCGAGGACCCCAACCACCGCCGCCCAACCGTCGCGCGCGGCCGACTGCCGTAGCCCTTGACCGTTGACGACTACCACTTCCAAATGCTACCGTCGCTGAATAACACCTCCGACTACGGTCGTCGTCGCCCTTTACGTCCGATTTCCTTCGACCACCCAAAACCGTTCATTTGACGCTCCACTATCTACTTGCTTGTTGCCATGCCCTCGACAACCAAAACTCACCAATAACCGATCATCTCGTAACCATTGTCAACAATCAGCTGTTGCCGCTAACCACACCCGTCACCTATAAACGCCCGTCTCCACTGACCACGCCCGCGGCCAAGTACCGACCGTCGTCATTGAACCACGTCGGTTTTAGACGCGCTCAATGGTGACTGTCGATTCTCGACGGCGGGAGTGACCGGTTGGTGGCGGTGGGGTACGGTCGGCTATCGGCAACGAACGCTATTGGTGGTCATGGTCGATTGCTGGCGGTGACGGCGAATGTTTTCAGAACCTGATCCGAACGTCGAACGGATGCCTTACTGGTTTGGTGGTCGGACCGGATTTAAGAACCGGATGATGTCATAATTTTATATATAGCATATTATATATATAGTTATATATAGAAATAATCTAAGTAATTTATATATGATTTATATATGTATTTTATAGTTATGTATAAAAACTTAACTATATTTGTATATCCAACACACTAGTTTTTAATACCCTTGCCCACTAAAATAAAAAAAATCAAATTCCGGTCCGACCACCGGTTCGGGACGAATCGGCCGGTTCGACCAGTTCAAAACGAATCATAGCGGACCGGATTGGCCACCTAGCCAATCCCCGGTTTGACCGGCCGGTCCGATCCGGTCCCAACAACATTGGTGACAGTGGCGGTATGTAGCGGCGATGATCGATGGTCATTGAGGTGGTGGTGGCCAGCCAAGGGTTCTAAATTCCTATTCCTTTATAAGTGTTTTGTCGTTAAAAGTACATTAGGAATTTAAATTCCTTTTATAGATTGTAATTCTCTTGAATTTCAAATCTTTTAGAAAATATTAAATTTCAAATACAATATCTTCTAATTTTAATTCCAATTTTAATTCTAACAGATTTCACGAACCAAACGCTCCCTTATGTTTTTAAACGTTCCAATCGTATCCAAAACCATCTTCTTTGTTGGTTTTCAAGATCACATACAACAACATGAGTGCCACCTACAATACCCTATGCAAATCTTCATTCTTCAAAATGGTCATAATTCCTTATAACCTTCCCTAAAAAACAATTACAAAATCTTGATGTTCCATGTGATAAAACATATGTAACCAATAAAACACATTCTAGGCTATAGTTTTATGTTGATACATGCATAGGTTTGATTTTGTATATGTTTGTAACAACCCGAGCGTTTGGGTTATATGAACTTCGCATTTCATATAGTGTCAAACGAGTAAGTAATGAATAAATTGTTTATTTAAAGTTTGAAGTTTTTAGATAAAATTTTTATGTTATAAGAGACCGTTTAAATATAATAATATATTATATTCGAACCTGCTCCGTTTTTTACTAAACTTAGGTTGACTTGTAGAGAAAAATAAGCTCGTCACAACGACATATTTGAAATTTTATAATACGCTATATATTAAAGTTATAGGAGAAAAACGAGTTAAGCAGGTGAATTAATTATAATAATATAATAATATATAATAAAATAATAATATAATCAATTGCAATTGCAAGAATTTGCAATTCCCGCATCGAATTCTGAAAAGAGTCTCATCCCACATCGCCTCTGAAACTTTTTCACCTGCCTTTTGCTCCTTTATAAATAAAAGCCTTAAGGTTGAACTTAAAATATAAGTTTCTTTGGGAACGCTCTAATATAAAGATAATCTCGAGTTCTCAATACCCCGTTGGGTGTTGCTAGTAGTCGTTTTGGTACTCGAGTAGGAGCGCGAGTAGGAGCGCGAGTAGGGGAGACTATACCCGTAGATAGTTTTCAGGTACGCCCTTATTTAAGGTTATGTTTAATTATTATTATAGTCGTTATTATTATTATTATCATTGTAGGTATTAGTATTAATATAGTTATTATTAATATTATTATTATCGTCTTTATAGTTATTATTATTATTATAGTTGTTATTTTTATTGTTATAGTTAGTATTATTATTATTATTTGTTATTTTTAGTGT
>BJCO01466599.1:0-11831 GCA_018326465.1 Flaveria floridana
CCATGAAGAGATCCTAGCTATTGTTGAAGACCTAGACTTATCCCCGTGACCATGGCATTGGCTTATTTTCGCTTATTGAACAATTTGAACAATTGAAAATTTCTGTTAAACAATACAATTTGTCTCTATGTTGGTTGTATAACTCATTTGGGGGCTAGATCTGTTTCTAGCCCCGGTATCTTTTGAAAATTTTAAATGCCATGTGATATTCTCTCCTTTGAGCTCTTGTATGGGTTTGTTTCCGCTACCATATATTGTCGCTAGTCTGTGACGTCCCACCCTACCTGGGCCCGGGGTGTGACAGTTACACTATACAGAACATATAATAGTAAGTGTTTGTAAAATTAAGTATGCTTTCTCCCTCAAAAGAAAGTGTATAAAAGTAGGGAATTGAACTCACTTGGTTCCTAAACGAATAATAATAGCGAAGCTGAAGATGAATGGAAAGGCAAACCGTCAAACGTTACCTAGAACATGTGTGTACATAAGTACGTGTAACCAAAGTAGCTTAACAAACCCTAAGTGCTCAATCAACACATTAATTCAAGTGATTTAGAAAACATTGAACCATTTGAGCCAGTTGACCTGTTTGATCTGTGAGTGACATGCTAAATGAAATCTTGTTTGATCAAGTATAGTAATTCATTATCCAAGATTATCATGCTAACCATTCACATTATCACGTTACGTAAGGAATACACTTAGAGCCTGATGCAACCAATGAACAACTAGAACTCTCAGCATGCATATGTGAAGTACAAGGAAATTACATCAGAAGATTTGATACAACTCACTGAATTATGCTATCAAACCTTTCGAAACCAAAAGACCAAGTCTTCCGAAGCCAAAGACTGATATTCTTCTGAAGACAGTGAAGACATGCTTTTTCTGAATCACCTTTTGACAAAAGTTGAACAACTTTCCACTGCGACTTTTGATAGACTCACCAACTTATATGAGTTGGTGAATGCTCCATACTTTTGTCAAACTGTAGATTAATGTCTTTTGTATATAACTTTCTACTATTGTACTTTAATCCTTTTTGTAATAGATAAGGATGTGAGCTATAGCATGTCATAGTCACAAGTTAAAAGACAATCTGCCTTTTGACTCTACATTGATCTTGTTTTCAAGATTAGTGTTTCCAGCTTGCTTTCAAAGTATGGCCGGCTGATATAGTATAAAGTATCTTAAGTACTTGTATCTTCAAATAAGCTTTGTACACTTATAAGAACTTGAGAGCAATATACATCATTCTTGAAAACCATATTTTAGTGTTCTTGTTTATTGTTCTTACTTATTGTGTTTACTTTTCATCCTAACCAGTTGCCTATTTGATCTGTTAAGTGCTCTAAGTCTCTCCTCACTGTGAAACTGTTACATTGAACCCCCTTCAACGACCCTGCAATTGGTATCAGAGCATTTCAGGCACTTGATTGTAAGATCTCACCATCTTTAATCTTACCAAGGCTGATATGAAAACATGTACCATGATAAAACCTGCACTAATCACTCCTAATGACTTTGATACTTGGTGCCAAAGAAGGGAAGGCTTCATCAAGTGTAAAGATAGTAGAATATGAAGATTTATTGTCTCTAGACCTCATGTTCCAAGCACCACTTTAGCTGCTGGTGGTGGTGGTATGATTCCAAAGGAAGTGGCTGACTACTTAGAGGAAGAGTGGAAGAAAATTGATGTAGATTAGAATGCCATGACCGCTCTCCAAACTGCTCTTCCTAACTCCATCTATAGATGCTTCAAGAAGTGCAAAACTGCAAAGCAGCTCTGGGATGCACTTAAGCTTATTTATGAGGAGTCTGAGGAAGCCAAGGAAAACAAGAAAGACCTCATAAAGTAGCAGTTTGAGAACTTCACCTACAAGACGTGTGAAACCATGACTCAACAATACTTCAGGTATATTGAGATTGTGGATACTCCAATGGATGTTGGAGTAAAAATTGAGAATAGGGACATTATAAGGAAGTTCATGTTCTCTCTTCCTAGACAATAGACTCATTACTATGTAGTCATTAAAAGAACTGAAAACCTCTCAACCCTTACCAGATGGAGATGAACATGCAAAATCTATCAGTGAACTCTTCGAACAATCAGTAGAGTTCAACCCTTTATATAGTTAAAAGGGACTGCAGAGAACCATAACATCATCTTATTTGCTACCCTGACAACTCGGATAAGGGTCCTTTCATCACCTTCCCACAGACACCAAGGGAGAGCTACATCCAAGGAAGCCCATTCCAAGAGACAAGCTCTGCTCAAGCCTTTGTCTCTGATGATAAAAGTTATTGTAACTTTATCTTTACTCTTAAAGACTTGGATTGTATCAATCTAGATGATCTGGAGTACATGGAGATAGTCTAGCAAATGCCTCTTCTCACTTACAGGGCCAAGAAGTTCTACAATAGGACAGGCAGAAAGCTTCCCATCAATGCTTCTAATGGAAAGTTTGGACTGGATAAAAACAATATGAAGTGTTACAACTGTAACCAAATGGGTCACTTTGCTAGAGAGTGCAAGGCACCAAGGACAAATGGTGGCCAAGCACAAGCCACACCAAACTACACTGAGGGTGCTCCTAGACCTGAGAAGCCTAGCCAACCAAAATAACATGTTGTTGTTATTGTTAAAGAGGGAGGCTTTGACTGGAGCTTTCAGGTAGAAGATGTTTCTCTAAACCAAGCACTGATGGTTGACGATGAAGAAGCCAACGTATTAGAACATCTTTTTACCCCTGAATGCATTGCTAAAGTAAATAGATACAGGTTCTACAACTTTGAAATAAGATCTGATATTAAGTCCTTAAATATCTTAAAAGCTTATTTAAAAGAGTAGAAAATGATTACAAACTTAAATAGAAGATTTAGAGAAAAAAATTCAACTCTTAAGCATGGGCACACAAATTACAGGTCTTAAATTAAAGATCTCATTACCAAGTTAACTAAATGCTAGGCTGAGCTTGTGATCAGCAAAGCTAGGGTAGAAAAATGTGTTCTTGAAGAAAAGACCTTCAAGAAAATTATATCCTCATCCCTTCATGCAAAGATTTGTTATCAAAACAAGCAGCGACTGTGGTTTACTAAGATAGCTTCTCCATATACGCTATTATCAATGAGATCTCCAAGGTGTGAAACTTGTCAAGATGAGCCACCTCTCATAGACCATATTCAAGAAGAAGATAAGGATGAAGAGGAGAGAGTTAACGATGGATCTGAAATGAATGAAGAGGATCATCCTAAAAAGAGTCACTATCCTTATCAGGAGAGTAAAGAACCAAGAAAGACCAAGTCTGTAAGCAAGAACTTGATCATGGCAGCCAAAAGAAAATCAAAGAAAACCCAAGAGACCAAGGCCACCTTCAACTCTAGGAAAAACAAGTACTCATGTCTCCTGGATTTGAAGTGGTGAAGACTAAAGACTTAACTAAGGACTCTAGTACTAGGAGTTCTAGTTCATGTCCAAATCAACCTGGTTAAGAGAGAGAGGCTGATCAAATGTGTGCCACTACTACATAGCCTAAACATCTAGTTCCAATAGCTATCCTCACCCTAAGAAGCCTGCTGCATCATCTGTGAAGATGAAGATGGAAGTGTAAAGTGATCAAGCTCAGCCCTCTACTCAGAAGAAGACTATCTAAAGGAAGTCAACTGAATGCATCATGTGTGGTAGTACTTCTCCGTTTGTTAAGCATTGCATTTACAATCCCAAAAGCACTATCCACATGACTAAGAAAAAAACCTCTAAGAAGAAGAAGAAGAAATTGCTTTGGAAGGAAAATCTCTTTCTTGCGAAAGCATCAAAGTGAATAAGAAGATAAGCGAAAACTTAACTTTGCAAGAAAAATTGGTCTCGGAAGAAAGGAACGCTTCCGAAGTACTGAAGTCTGCTACAGTGGATGCAAGATCTTCTGAAGGTCTAATCTCCAAAACTTCCAAAGTCCTTAAAACTTCTGAAGTATTGAAGGTCAAGTCTAGTCTTTTAATGATGGTGTGGAAGATGAAGGAAGACCATATGACTAAAAGCTCTTCATCATCAACAACAAATGATCCTCAAAGCTTGAATATAGGATTAATTACTGTTGCATTATCTTCAGTTCACTTTGACAAGCCCAAAACCAATAAGTCTTGGGTTTTCAAATGTAACTAACCATATATTTTTGTGTAGGAACAACTAAAGACCAAAGGAAATGTACGGATCATTGAAAGTGGTTGTTCCAGGCACATGACAAGCGATGGCTCTTTGCTTCAAAATTTTGAGAAAATTGATGGATGGCCATCTGCTTTTGGAGGATATTCAGATGGTTACATTACTGGAAGGGGCAGTGTCACAAATGGTAAGCTCAACATTGAGAAGGTAGAAATTGTTAAGGAGCTTGGTACAATCTTCTAAGCATATCTCAGTTTTGTGATAAGAGACATAACTTGCTCTTTATAGAGCATGAGTGCATTGTTCTCAAGCCCGGGGGGTCATTCCTCAAGAGCATAACCTGTTCAGAGCCCCTAAGAAAGGGAATATCTACAAGATGGATTTGAAGGAAACATCTCGATTAGGAGAAGTTTCTTGCTTTCTATCTAAAGCCAATAGTGATGAGTCTTTCCTTTGGCATAAAAGAATATGTCATGTAAATTTTAAAAATATGAACAAATTAAGTAATAATGATTTGGTAACTGGAATGCCAAAGAAAGAGTTTACAAGTAATGACCATTGTATTGCATGCCTGAAAGGAAAGCAACACAAAGTGTCTCACAAGCCAAAGGAAAAGAACTCCATCACTACTACCCTACACTTATTACATATAGATCTCTTTGGCCCCACCAGTGTAATGAGTCTAGGAAGGAGCTCTTATTGTGTAATGATCACAGATGATTTCACAAGATTCATTTAGGTCTTCTTTCTTATAAGTAAGGATGAGACTCCTGAGATCTTGAGGTACTTCATTCTGAAAATTAAGAATCAATGTGATCACAAGGTCAAAATCATAAGACGTGATCAAGGAATTAAATTCAAGAACCAAATCCTTGATGAATTTTATGATGAGAAATGTATTACAAGACACTATAGTGCCCCAGGACTCCTCAGCAAAATGGTGTTGCTTAGAGGAGAATTATGACACTTATTGAAGCTGCAATAATCATGTTATCTGACTCTAAACTGCCCATCACCTTCTGTGTTAAGGCAGTTAACACTGCCTGCTATATGGAAAATAGAGTTTTAGTGGTTAAGACTCATGGTAAGACTTATTATGAGTTGTGGCATAAAAATATACATTTCATAGGTTTTCTCAGATCATTTAGATGTCCTTACATCATCTTGAATACCAAATATCAGATAGCCAGATTTGCTAAGAAATCAGATGACGGACACTTTATTGGATACTCTTCCCAAGCTAAGGCTCTAAAGTATATAATCTTAGAACTAGAGTAGTTGAGAAATTAGCCAATGTGATCTTCAATGAGCACACTTATAGTGTGAAAGGTCCTTGTCCTGATTGGTTATTTGACCTTGATTTAGTTACCAACGGTTTTAACAATATTTTGAAGATGTTTCAGGATCCACAGGTAACTTATCAACAGAAGATCCTGACCCAAGATTTGATCTAAGAAGACCAAGTGAGAAAACTATTTCAGCTCTAATGGTAACAAACCCTGTAGTTGGAAATCCAATCAGCACAAAAATGACAAATTCTTCAGCTTATACACCTGAGGTGCCTATAAATTCCAACACTGAGCCATAGAAATCAAATGAATGAGCTTTCAATGTAGAAGGAAATGGAGGTGGTAATAGCGATGAAGAGTTTCTTGATACTGATAACCAATTCATAGAAGACAACATCAATGATGTCACACACTTATTGGATCAAGTTTCTCTTCGTGTGTGATACTCCATTGCTAGATTTGAATTTTATCAATTTATATCTGACCAACCAACTTACTATGATTCCTTAGCAGAGAATCCACAAGTCCCATCCCACCACAAACATCATTGTAGATATGGAAAATGGGGTGAGAACAAGAGGAAAAACCTATAACAAAAATGTTTGTCTTCATTCATGTTTCTTGTCTAAAATTGACCCTAAGAAGATTGATGAGACTTTGAAGGATGGAAGTTAGATTGAAGCAATGCAGGAGGAGCTGCTTTAATTCAAAAGACAAAGGTTTAGAACCTATGTCCTCTTCCTCAAGGGAAAACTACAATTGATACCAATTGATACCATGTGGGTTTTTAGGAACAAGAACGATGATAGAGGACTTGTCATCAATAACAAGGCAAGACTAGTTGTTCAAGGATACACATAAGAAGAGGGGATTGACTACACAAATATTTTTACTCCAGTAGCAAGACTTGAAGCTGTTAGAATATTCCTCCCTTTTGCAACATCCAAGGATTTCAAGGTCTACCAACTTGATGTCAAGTGTGCTTTCTTATATGGGGTGATTGATGAGGAAGTGTACGTCAAACTACCACATTGCTTTGTAGATCCAGATCACCTGATTATGTTTACAAGCTTGATAAATCTCTTTATGGGCTGAACCAAGCTTATGCAGATCCAAATCTCTATATGAGACACTATCTATGTTCCTTGTTTAGCATGGCTATAAGAGGGGTACTATTCATGAAACACTTTATTAAAGGAACAGGGAATGACTTGATGCTAGTTCAAGTTTATGTAGATGACATTATCTTTGAATCAACTAATCTAAGATTCAACAAAGACTTTGAGAAGCTGATAAAGAATATATTTGAAATGAGTGTCATTGGGAACTCAATTTCTTTCTTAGAATTCAAGTGAAGCAGGTTGACAATAGGATCTTCATAAACCATTTAAGGTATGTACAAGACATACTTACCAGATTTCATTTGAATAAATATAAGGTTGCAAAGACACCCATAGTCAGAAACCACTCCCTAGGACCTGATCTTGAGGGAAAGTGTGTTCATGAACATCTCTATAGGGCTATGGTTGGGTCCCTCATGTACCTCATAGCCAGCAGGCTTAATATCATTTTGCTACATGTATCTGTGCAAGATATCAAGCCAACCCTAAGATGTCACACCTAGTTATCGTCAAGAGAATTCTCAAATATCTCAAAGGTGCTCCCAAACTGGGCCTTTGGTATCCAAAGAACTCTAACTTCAATTTGTATGCTTATACAAATAGTGACTATGGTGGCTGCAACATGAATGTAAAGTCTATATCCAGGGGATGTCAATTCCTTAGTGCAATGATAGTCTCATTGCAATACGAGAAGCAATCCTGTGTATCTACATTAACTGCTGAAGCTGAATACATTGCTGCTACAAGCTGCTGTGCTCAAGTACCTTTGGATTCAGAATCAGATGCTGGACTATGGATTCAACTTCAAAGAGACTCCCATCCATATAGACAAAAACAGTGCTATCTCTATTACATAGAATCATAGGCAGCATAGAAAGACAAAACACATCAACATTAGGTATCATTTGATTAGAGATACTTTTGAAAAAAGGATTGATGAAACTAGTCAAAGTTAATATAAATAAACAACGTGTTGATCTGTTCATAAAAGATTTTTATGAGCACAAATTTAAGCATCTTGTATCAGCGATTGGGATGATTAACTTTGAGTAGATTTTCTTAAACTAAACTCAAAATGATTTTTAAATATGTGTGTCTTGTCACCTATATAAGCCCAGTTTACTTTTGAAAATATTTTTAAAATGATATTCCTTAAAGTTCTAAGAATTTAAGATATATTTTCTCTCGGAAGACATTAAGTTGTCTTCACAAGTACATTATGTCTTAAAATCTAATAACTACTTCTAAGACATTACCTTTTGAAGAAATTCTGATATATTTTTTGAAGCTTAAATATGCTTATAAGTACTTATATGTTATTGAAGGACAATTTTCTTTCAAAAGCAATTAAGCTTCGTAAGCTTTATTCACTTATGCATCAAACTTCTGAGATTTAATCTCTTCTGTAACCAAATATATCTCTGAAGTGAAAATGCTCTAAGTATTTCTCTTCCGAAGCAAATTTTCATCAAGCTAAGGAATATCTTCCGAAGTCAAATTGGCTTTGGAAGTTTTTCTAAAAGACTTCCGAAGACAAATTACTTTCGGAAGATTTTAGACTTCCAAGTAAACTACCTTTTGGGAACCCTTTTTAGAGGTGTGACCGACATCTGGATCTCAAAGTTTATCCTTTTGCAGTAACTTTGTCTCAAATCCAGTTCATATAAATATACCTTTAACGGTTCCTCCTCTTTCACTTTCTTCTTCATCTGCAAAAGTTCATAACCTATATTTCATCCATAAACCACCTTTATTCTTTACCTTTCATCATCTTAAAGCTACCCTAAAATGGCAAACCCTGATCCCCGAAACCAACCTGATTTTTTCATGCAATCACACAGGCAACATAATCAAGTTGCTTTGTTAACATCTGAGAAAGATCAAGGTTCTCAGATGTCTGTCGTTCTTAGCTATATCAAAATACCTCACCGCACTCACAATCGACCCTCGATTGTATGAAGATCAACTGTTAGAGTTCTGAAGGACCTGCCAAGAGGTCATCTTGGATGGTGAGAAGTCACTGTCTGCCATAATGCAGGGTAGGACAATTTTTATCACTCCAGCCACCATCAATTCTCATATGAGGCTGGATGATGAAGAAGGAGAATTGTCTTTCCCTAAAAATATTAGAGTTCATTGATCAAGGTGACAACTTGGCAACACAAGTCAATGTTGAACCCACACCTTCTATATCTGCACCACCTACACAGCCACAAATCAAACTCACTTACTCAAAAGGATCCAAACAAACCCCTACATAAATTACTCAGGATGTGCAGGCCCCCATACACTCACCCATATAGGAAGAAGTGATCATTGGAGCTCCTACTTCTCCTAAGGAGCAAACTATTCCTATCATTTCAATAATCAGTGACGAGGTTGCTCATGCTTAGCCTGATAAGCTCATAACACCAGCCTTAAGCCTTCACTCAGAGTCTCAAAACTCTAGTGATCAACCTTCAAGGGAAAGCTACCATCCCCAGCCTTTAGACCTAAACCAACCAATCCCAAACCTTGAATTCTACGATGATGAAGATATGAGATTCAGTGAGTACCATGAATCTCTCTTCTTCAACTTGCTCAAGGAGAGATAAGTGCTCCTGCATCACCCATATCCAGCCCATATCATCCAACCCAAACTAAGGTGGACCTCCTGAACCTGTTTATGAAGTCCATATGGAAGAGGTAGTCACTTCTGCAAGTGATTACATTATTAAGAGATCAACCATGGTAACCCAACCCATTGACACTTCTCTTAAAGCTGTCATAGTGTAGGGGAAATCCAGCAGCCAAGAACTTAATACTTGTAATTAGGAAGAAGACTTTGGTCCTATTCTCTCATCCCCCCATGATTTTTTTGATGAAGAGGGGAATCTATAACAAATGGTGCAAAAACTGTCAAAGACATGCACCTATTTAGTTTTAAAGGTCAGACATTCGGAATCTCAGGTGGCTACCTTACAAAGAAAGGCCAATGACTAGCAACTTGAGATCACCGATTTCAAGGACAAGCTAGCTGAGAGACCCGTCAGGAGAACTCAACCAAGCCAATAAAAACATGTGGATATGGTAGACCTAACCCTTGGCTCCCCTATGCAAAGGGTGATGCTACCAAAAAGGGGGAGAAAGTCCTACCTACAATCACAGAACCTGGGAGTTCCTCCCAGAGTATGGGCATGGAGGATTCACCACCCTCACTTGCAGTTGTCCATACTCAATAACCTCCTTAGCTCCATATTGATGTGGACTCACTCATTCAATGGTTGTTTGAGGAGGGTATACCAAGGGCAATGCCTACTCCATCACACCCTACTAAGAATCCAATAGTGGGATGAAGATATGATGCTGAAAGGAGAATCCTATTAATCTCTAGCTCTCATGGACAACAGGAAAACTTTAACTTTTATAACCTAAGATACTATAAGAGCACCTACCTATTTGACCTCCCACTTGCCAACCCAAGTCAAAACAGGCAAGCTGTAAGGTTAGCTAATTGGATTCAAGACAGGGTACGTGAAGAGTTTAAAAGGAGAACCAAAAATATATAGACAGTGGCTAGCACGCAAGGCTGTTGGTCAACTACATGTTGAGGTGGACCCTAAGATTAGTTTCAAAGAGGAAACCATGGCTGAAGGCCCAGTAGTCGAGCCTATGAACATTGAGATGGGAACTACTTCAACAGCCATTACCCTTAGTAAGGCACCAGCTGGTGAAGGGTCTCACAGCCTCTCTTTAGTAAGAACTTAAGTGCAACATCAAGAAATAAAGGCCAAAGCTCTCTTCACCCTGAGTCTCTTATGCATGTGACTGACAAAGAGAAGAGGAAGTTGAACTCTGAGGAGATTGAGCAGGAGGACAGAGAGAGGAAGAGCAGGCTAAGGGGACAGAGTTCAAGTGAGATTCCTAGCTTCATGGAAGCTGCAACAAGGGCTTCCCCTAGGCCAAACACTCAAGATGATAAGTTAAGGGCAACCAGATTGAACTATTTGGGAACAAGGAGCTAAAATATTGATGAACTCATCCCCCTTCCCTTAGAAGAGCTAAATGAACTGGCTAGCAATGAGTTGTCATAAAAGAGAAAGGAGGTTGAGGATGCAGAATTGCTCCTCAAAATCAAGGAAGAAAGGAGAAGAAAAAGACTGTAAAAAGCTCCTACTCTTTCCCCAGTTCAGGAAAACCCTGAGAAAAAAGTTGTGGCTACTGAGCAACAACCTCAGGTAGGTAGGGAACATGATAAACTAACATGATAACCTACCTTAATGCCATATGCCTCTATCAAGCAGTAACACTTCTTCCCTTATACTATGAGTATATTGAATTTGAATACCTCAAGAAGCTTGAGAAATAAGTGCACAAAAAACAAAAAGTTGCGAAGAGGAAGATAGGGGAGAGGATGCAAAGTCAAGAGCTACCATCAAAGCAAATTTGAAGAAGTCTGTTGATAGGCAGAAGATGGTGAGCTTCTTGAAGCTATATGGATTATTTGGAAGGAGACTTAGTCCAATGTCTCTATCCACCATGAATGAGCACAATAGAGTGATCAAAAAGAAGATGAAAAAGGGTGAGCTGGTTGACTTGCATTCTCTACCAAGTCAGGCTGCACCTGAAGTTAAGGTTGAGGTTGAACCACAAGAGATAACACAAACTAGACCTAGTGTCATATCACATCCATCTTCATTTTTTTAATCCATAGCAAGATCCTAATCCTTCTCCTTCTAAACCAATGAAGGACAAGAACCCAACTGAGGAAGACAAACAAGAACAATCTAGTACTGCAAGCAAGTCACCTTAGTTAAAATACAGAAATAGGAAAAGGATGACCATAAGATGGGACAAGAAGAAGAAGAAGAAGTCCAAGGCATCCACCTCTGCACCTCAGGATAGGTCAGAACTTCCAGAGGGGGCTCAAGAAGAGGTTGCTCAACAAAGTCCACTTATAATAGAGCCTCTTGCTGCTGAGAGACCCATCTTGTCTTGGATGTTTGCTGTCACACCCACCTTGACGGTGGAATCATCGAGATGTGAGGGTTAAGATTGTTCACAGCCACATAACGCTATATTTAAATGTAAATATTAAAATTATAAGTTTCAAAAGGCATTACAAACGTAAGTCTCAAATATGAAATAAGTTCAAACATAACATAACAAAACATAATTCTTTTATTCCATTAACTAGGTCCAAATCCTAGATTATTGCAAGCTTCAAAAGATCACTTTAAACTTGGGCATGACCTGAAACATGATAAAAATAAAAGGTCA
>BJCO01466600.1:0-14045 GCA_018326465.1 Flaveria floridana
ATCATCGTTCCTCTCTAACCGCTTCTCCATTCCTGTCAAAGCTTCTCCTGCTAAATTTTCTTCCTTTAACACTTCACTTTGAGCTTCTTTCAGCCTTGCAATAAGGTCGATGTACACACTCATCCTTATGGCCCGTACACGAAGAGGCTTTTCTCTCTCCTTTCTGCTCAAAGCATCTGCCACAACATTGGCCTTACCGGGATGATAACGGATTTCACACTCGTAATCGTTTAATAGCTCAATCCATCTTCTCTGATGCATGTTTAGCATCTTCTGGTCAGCATTGGCCTTACCGGTTGTCACACCATGCGCCCAAAATATTGCCTGAAAATACTAATTATAGGCTCATGCGCCTGAACAGTAACCCATGCGCCCAAGTATTGCCTTAGAATTTCTAAGTGTATTCCCATGTGCTTGAACAGTAGTTAATGCGCCTAAGTATTAGGCTCAGACGCTTAGGTGTACCCCATGAAACCCAATAGTACCCATACGCCGAAGTGGCTCATGAGTTTAAGTGTTGAAACGCCTAAGTAAGCCCATGCGCTTGCATAGTGGAAAAACACCTAAACAGGCCTCATGTGCCTGGATAGTGCCAAAGCACCTAAACACTTAGAATTTTTCTGAAATTTTGGAAAGATCAAAGTTTTTAGGGTATGACCCTAGTTTGACTTTTGGATTATATTTGTCTATTTTAAGCATGAATATATGATGGTCTATGATTAAAGAGTGTATGATGATGTGATGTATGTTATCCATATATGAATGATGTTATATCATTTAACAGTTTTCAAAATATACATATATTATATTAAATACGTTATGTATTATATTATGACTTTACGTAATATGACGTATGTATGATCCAATGTAAAGCATAATGTAATGAAGTGAGAGATAACAAAGATGAAAAGTGGAACGTAATGAACAAAAGAATGGCTTGCAAGCAAATACAAAAGAGGTGCACGACCATGTTATCGTTAGCTCAATTGTATGTTGTTTAAATAACCCGAAGGATACATACATAGTCAATCATTGAGATTGACGGGACACTTGTGGCATACCCTAGGGGACTGGGTTAGCTTCGTGCATAATGTTCAGGGTCTATATGTAGACCTCAGGCCCAACATCAGCTTTGTGCATAATGTTTGTGGTATTGCACATTTGTCAGGATAAAAGGGAGAGATGACATGCCCTAGGTGTTTGGGTCAGCTTCATGCACAATGACCGGGGTCTATTTATAGGCCTCAGGCCCAATATCAGCTTCGTGTGCAATGTTCAGGGTATTATACATCAATCCATATGAAAGTAAAAGATGATGAAAAGTACGAACAAAAGTATGTGAATGAAAGTGAAAGATAGCGAAAAGTACGAAACAAAAGTATGCATATGAACGTGAATGTTAATGAAAAGAATGAAACGAAAGCATGCATATGATGATGAAAGATAAGAATGAAAGTACGAAATAACGAAATAAACAATGAATATTTTTTGGATGTATGTATGATGTGTACTCGCATACGAAAGTAAAGTATTTTATTTAGAAGTATAATTTTTTATATAAAACGCATGAGGTATTTCATTACTTCTAAAACTAGAACTCACTCAGCAATGCTGACTTTTATGCATTTTCAGTTGGCAGGTAATTTTGCTGAGGATGGCACACGGGGAGGGTACTCGGCAGGGCAAGACTAGCATCCATTCACGCATAATACTATTGTTGTTTTGTAATGCAATTAATAGATGCTTTTGTACTTATAAACAATGTTTTATTGCTTAACAACAGTAATTATCAATGAAATAAATGGTTTTTTTTAACTTACTTCCGTTGCTTTTTTATAAATTATGTATTGTTTATGTAATAATGTGATGATTGTCCAACTGTGAGGTCTCTGGGAACGGGGCCTTACATGAAAGGATGAAAGGTTTAGTCGCCGGGTTAGGGGGATAACACTCTTGGTGTCAGGACCTGATCAGGGCAGATGTGGAGTAGTTGTTTTGGGGATCTACGTAGGAAGACCATGGATGAAGCTCATAAGGCTCGATACTCAATTCATCTTGGTGCTACAAAAATATATCAAGATATGAAGACGGTGAGAAGTGCCTTACTTGTCTATAAGTGAAGGCAGAGCATCAAAAGCCGTATGGGAAAATCCAACCTCTGGACATTCCTAAGTGGAAGTGGGATCACATCGCCATGGACTTCATAACGAAGTTGCCGCATACGGCTAGGGGCTACGATGGGTGATAGTTGATCGTAGGACGAAGAGTGCTCAACTTCAAGCGATCCGTAAAACATATTCATCTCACAGGTTGGCGGATCTATTTATTAAAGAGATTGTATCTCGTCATGGTGTATCAGTATCTATTGTGTCCGTCCGTGAAACTCGGTTTACATCAATGTTTTGGAAGAGATTCCATGATGCGATGGGAACGAGATTACATATTAGTATGACTTACCATCCTCAGGCAAATGGTCAGTCGGAAAGAACCATTTAGATGCTAGAAGATATGCTTCGGGCATGCGTCATTGATTTTGGTGGGAGTTGGGATGAACACTTACCGTTAATTGAGTTCTCATATAACAACAGTTATCATGCTAGTATTGGTATGCCTCCCTATGAGATGTTATATGGTAGGAAGTGTAGGACGCCCGTATGTTGGGGTGATATCGAGTCGAAGGAGTTGGGTAGTATTAAGGTGATCAAGGCTACAACCGAAAAGTTGGAAAAGATAATCGCCTTTATAAAGGAAGCAAAGGATAGACAGAAGTCATATGCCAATAAGAGACGCAGACCGATCGAATTCAAGGTGGGAATAAAGTGATAATAAAGGTCTTGCCTCGGAAAGGGATCATCCGTTTTTAAAAGCAGGGAATGTTAAGCCCAAGGAATATAGGACCTTTCCGAATCATTGCTCGGGTAGGGGAAGTAGCCTAACGATTAGAGTTACCGATGATCTAAGTAAAATTCTTCCAACATTCCATGTATCTCATCTGAGGAAGTGCTTAGCCAATGAGGATATGATTGTGCCACTTGGGGATATCGTGATCGACTAACGGCTAAATTATGTGGAGCAACCCGTGGCCATCATTGATAGAAAGGAGAACAGGTTAAGGAATAAAGTAGTTCCACTCATGCGAGTATAGTGGAAACACAGAAAGGGGTTTGAGTCTGCTTGGGAAACTGAGGAAGAGATTAGGTAACATTACCCTCATCTATTTGATGACTGACAAGTATCAAGGACGAAACCTAAATAAGGGGGTGGATTTGTAACTCCCGAAAATTTCAAAGTAAAGAGGATAGGACGAAGTTCTCACGAGAAGAGGTAACTTCTCGCACGAAATGAACTTCTCATACGAGAAGTGTGGGTGAAAAGTGCTGCTGGGTATAAATTGCTGGGAGCACGCATGCCTGACCCATACCCACACGAGAAGTATAGCTGCTAGAGAGAGAAAATGACTGTTTAGAGAGAGAAAGCGCATAATTAAGGTGTTTAAGGTATGTAACTCGTGTTATGAACTAAGGAATGATTATCGATGAATATAACGCATGGTTATGTAGTTGTCGTTCGGTAAAAGTATTGGGAAGGTCGTGTTTATGCTAGAACTTCACGAGGTGAGTTTCTACACCTCTTTTTACACTATTTTTACGTTTTGGGGCTATTATGCGTACTAAAAATCTTGTTTTATTCTTGTGTGATATTGTTTATGAGGTTAAGAATGTTAGAAGAGCCTTAGACATGATAAGTTATGACTGGACGGGAAACAAAACTGAAGTTTTGGCATGAGTAGTTTGGTGTACGGTACGAAATTTGAATCTGCAAAGTTCTTGCGCGATAAGTAGTTCACTCGCAAGATAAGTTCTCACGCGATAGGTATTTCTCACACGAAGGGTAGTTTTCTCATGATTGTAACAGGAAGATAGAAGTTCTCAGCCCAGCTCCAGCCAGGGGAGTTGCCCCTTAGACCCCACTAGGGGCTACTGCCCCTAGAACCCCGTGGCCAAGGGCTGCATCCCCGAATCCCCGCTATCTCTTGGAGGGTTGGAGATTATTGTTTGTTATCTAGTTTGATGAGAATACGAAGGTATGTTTCACGATGTTTCTTACTTAGTGTGATATATACTAATTAAGAATAACTATTATGTAATGAAGTGAAAGCTAATGATAATGAAAAGTGAAACCTAATGAATGAACAAAAGTCTTACAAGAAAAATTAAAGGAGGTTCACAATTGTGTGTTGTTAACTCAACTATACGGGGCTTAGCTAGCCTATGAATACAGGGGTCTAATCCTTGAGATTGACCAAAACCCGACCCTTGTCGCTTGCCCCGATACTGGAGTCACTTCGTGCACAATGTTAGGGGTCTATTTTAGACTTCAGGCCAGTTCAGATTTGTCCAAAATATTTGGGGTATAGCATACAAACTTGGTCTAGATGAAAGTTAAGGGTAATAAAGATATTTCGAAATGTGCGAAATGAACAAAACGAATTATAAGAAATTAATATGATGATATGTAGAAATGATGAATGATCATGCACTAAATGTAAATGTTTGGAATGTTTGAAAAATTATTTTATTAAAAAACTAAAACCAACTCAGCGTAGCTGACTTTGTGTGCGTAATAGTTGGCAGGTAATGACGCACCTGGGAGTGCAGGCATGGATGAGATAGCTAATGGAAAGATCCGAATCTTGCATTGTAGATTTTATTACAATGATTGTAATTGTAAAGTTTTTGTGATGCAACTAAAAGAACAATGTTTTGTCTTGTATTTACAATTTATATATGAAAAGTTTAAATTCCAGAGCAAATGTAATGTTTTAAATGTTTTATGCTATGAATGACCAACTGTAAGCGTTCTGGGAACGGGGCCTTACAGATCTACTCTTGTTTCCAATATTGGAAAAAAAATATTTCAACATTATGGTGTTTGACATGAAGAACCCGTCAACTTTTTCATTGACAAGATTGATTCTAAAGAAAGCATTGTGCAACTGGGGATAATGATGAGTATCAATTAAAAGATACACCTTATAAAGTGCTGAGCTGATAGAAACTGATTTACATGTTACGCACGTGGCAACATTGTTATTTTCTAGGTGCATATTTGTTAAACTTAAAAATTGCATGCATAATTTTTGTTCTTGGCATAAGCATATTTTTACTCAATACTTCCTTAAATGGAGAAATGGTAAAGCGGGCAAAATTAGAATTACAAACTTCAACAGACTAGAGTTGGAATGGACCACTAAACGCAACTACACTGATTGTGGAATATTTACAACATGACATATGGAGATGTTCGTGGGCAACAATGAGGCAACGTTTGATTGCCGGTTAAAGAATAACGAAAGATCATTGAAATCTCAAATTAAAATTCCGAGAAAGAAATACGCTGCACGAATTGTACTGAGAAAAAAGTGTTGGATGAGGCCTATGGTATGAAATATTATGTGTAGTTTTAAAAAGATGTGATCGTCAAGTTTTCATAATGTTTGTAAGTAAGTGTTATGTGTTTGTTACTGTACTGTAAATCATATTGGGCATGACTCGTTTAGACTATTAAACAAAGTCTGTAATCTAGTAACTTTGTTTTAGGATGTTTAATATTAATGATATTCAAATTACCTAAGAATGATTTATATTTTAATACATATGATTCTACATAGATCATATAAATATGATTCATTTAAATGTAAGTTGGTGAAAAAAAAGATGGATTAGATGATAGAGCATATTCAAACACGGTTGCCTACAAAATTAGCTACACTATAGTATAATAGACAAGACTTCTTAATACCTTAGATTTCAGAATACTGTATCAAGATGTAAAGCTTTATTTTCTATGCCTACTAGAGTAACTAAATGTAAAAATATGACTTACAGTAGTGTAATTCCAATTGAAACTTTACCTTTCCAAAAACTATAAAAATATAAATAAATTACCTTATATATTTTGGGTTTTTTATAATATAATGGATATTTAAATTACTGAAGACCAACTCAAAAGTACCTGACTTCAGTCCCAGTACTGAAAGACGTGACTTTAGGAGTGATCGTTGCATAGAATATCATGTCCGCATTATAACGTAATGTAATTATCAGTGTGACGTATTTTTATGTAAGGAGTGGTCATTTAATTTATAAACTCCAGCTCATACAAAATATATCTAGTTTGAGTTAACTAACAATGGCATTAGAGTATAAAACACCTAATACTTGTAGTGTATGTAACAAAAAGGAGTTGTGGAGATTCAAGTTAGCTTAACATAATGGAAAACAATCAAAATGGATTGACATGTAAAAGCATATTAGGACTTAGGGGATTATAGTTTATAAATAGTTAACTGTAGTGTACTTAAAAAAAGGTGTGGAGAGCTGCAAATTTGTTAATAATTTGAGATTTGGATTGGTGTAGGTTGATGTAAGTTTTTAATACCTACATATACCAGTGTAACTAAATATAGAAGTGTTACTTACTGTAGTGTAATTCAATTTGAAAACTTCAGCTTTGAAAAAAAGTATATAAATTAAAAATAAATACGTAACATATTTTGGGTTTTTTTAATGTAATGGGTATTTTAATAACATAATATGGTCTTGTAGTATACCATGTCCATATTGTAACCTAATTGAAATACGTAAAGCGTGACATGTGTTGATGTAAGCAGTGGTCAAGAAAGAATAAACTACATGACTTAAAAAAGTAAAATCTTCTATTAGTTAACTAACAATGGTATTAGAGTATAAACATATAATACCTAACAATGGAATTAAAGAATAAACCTTCACTAGTTAAAAGTAACATACATTAAAGTATGACAAACAAAACCAGCAAAACATCAAACATGAAAGATTCATCTTAGATTGTTAGCAAATCATAGTTGTTTCATACACCATATAGCAAATCATAGTTGCTTCATACACCATATGTATACACGTTACCCCAGTTGAAATAAAGGTAACCAAAAAACATATGGATAAGAAACAAAATGATATATCATAGAAATCATTGTATTACCCCAGTTGAAATAAAGGTAACCAAAAAACATATGGATAAGAAACAAAATGATTTAACATAGAAATCATTGTACAAACGTTACCCACTAGTAGGTGGTGACTATAACTCGTCTGACGATAAACCCAACAAAAAACCCACCAATACCCACCAAAAATGGTAACCAAAAAATAGGAAACTGACCACACTATCGGGGAGGGTCGGCGGGACCGGCCTTAGCATTCTTAATGTAGTTCCTAGAATCATGGTCCACATACTCCTTACATATGGTGCACAATCTTGCCTTCTTCATGTTCTTCTCAATAGACTTCTCTCCAGGTTCAATTAAACGTCGATTGGTGCCGCAACGCTTGTTACGAGTACCTTGAGGGGCCGTTAAGTTAACTTCAGCTACATCTTCAACACCAACCAACAACTTAATAACTTTGATCCTTTTTTAGAATGGGTCAGAATCTCTTCCTTGATTTCCTTTAACTTGCTAGCTAAACCTGATAAGCCATCAATGTTGTTCCTTAATTGATCAACATAATTATTCACAAATTCCAAAACATCATTCCTTAAAACAGCTTGTTCACTGGTGTCTGCGGTAAGCCTGTTCTGTACACTAAAACCTGCGTGGGAAGACTATCTCGAAACCAATCGTGAGATATATAAGCATCTGGGATTTCAATTATTTTGAGTAAAGAAAAACACAAAAGACGTGCCTGCAGAGGTGGCCAATATGGGCAAATCCCATACACAAACAATCATACAAAAACACTCTTAAGACTTGGTAACCAAGTGATGACAAACCTGAAAAATTAAAAAAGATTAGTTTCATAAAAATTTAAAAATACAGTATGTTGAACAAACTAGAATAATGTAACAAATTGTGATTTCATTTCCTTACGTAGAATTTGTTGACAAAATCATTCCTCTCATCCATGTGAGACATTGTGAAGACCTTGGTATGATCCTAAACTTAAACATTAGTTATAAAACAAGACATAAAATGCTTGTATATCTCTTTCTGAACCTCCTTGAGAAGGGTTTGCATGTAGAAACATACAACATGTTGTTCAATCGGTAAAACAGCATGTTGTTGAAGTTGGTTGGTACTGCTTACAAAGTCAACACTACGCTGGTTGCAACACTACATTTAATTAATGCTCCCAGTAGGGTGAATTTAATGGAAAGAACCCAAACAACTTATAAATGCAAATACATAAAATTATATTTAAATTACACTTACTTACATCAAAATTAAAATTACTTACTGCATTTGAGTTAAAAAAATAAATTACATCATATCATATTTAGAGGGTAGCAAGCCAGCAAAGCCCCCGTCTTCATCAATGGCAGAGTATGTCAGGCAAAGAAAGCCTATGTCCCCAAAAAAAATTTAACATTACAAATTTCACATCAGTTTACACTTACTTTCTATGTTTTACATCAGATTACAATGCCCTACGTATAATTACTACAACATCATACACTTAATTACTATCTCAGATTACAATTAACATGTGATTTAGTAATGGCTATTTGAAGTACATGTGCAGCTTTGTAGCACCACACTAAAAGACTAGAAGTTTCTTACTCTAGACACATGATATGCTAAGATTAAGACAAGGTTTTGCAATAAAATATTCCTACGTTAAAGTATACATTGGATGGTAATTTCTTCATGATCTGCCACATACACAAACGGTGGTGTGCTTTCACTGTTAGGACTAGATTCATTGTATAGGCTTAGAACTTTAATCATCTCTTGTAATGAACTCTTGTACATATTTATCTTTTTGTATGCAATATATGTATAAGTTAACCCAAATAATTATGTGTGTTGATATATATATGTGTGATTGCAGGAAAACATCAGACTGTCAATTTTAAAAATTGACTAAGAACTATCTACAGATGATCAATTTGTACTTCCGTAGATGTCCTGCTAGAACATAACAAAGAATTATGCATCCATGGATATCATGTGAAAGCACCGCAGTAATAACTGAAGAAAAAGTCCGAACAAGTTCTGCTGCTCCTGCGGAAGAACAACTTGTTGCGGATGAAATTTCAAGTAAAAGACTAACTCCTACGGTAAGCCAGCTCCTACGGAAGACCAACTTCTACAGAAGGCTAAAGTCCTACGGAAGAACAATACACCTACATGTACTTCAACAACCAAGGAATTCACATCAAATCAACAAGTCAATCTCACTGAAATGATGTCATCAAGTCAACATCTGCAGACAATTTTACTTTGGTCTGAAATCAAGTGACCTCAAAATATTATCCGAGTAACTTTCTTACCAAAATAAGAAAGTTATTGTAACCCATTGTAAAAGAAAATCCCTCAGCCTATAAATACAAGGCATGGGTGCACACTTTAAAATAGGTAGATACGCAACAAGATCTTTGATCATCCCTGAACAATCCATTACACTAACAATCAATACGCATCAATACATAAGTAGAACCCTAGCAATCAGCAAAATAATTTTTCACTGTTAATGGAAAACATCTTCTTTTCATGTATATGATCTATTCATTGTTGAGTCATATTACACTTACTATTTCATCATTATTTAATTAAACAAAGTGTAGGATAACTCTACGATCACTATTCGTATGATCTAAACTGATAACTCCTGCTTGATCCTTGGATTCACAAGTGGTATGAGAGCCTCGTGCTCATTGATCTAGATCAATTGATCTATTAGTTTTTGTTAGAACTGTTAAGGCTGATGCAACCAAAACAACACTTAGAAGAAATCTGTACAAACTAAGAGAAGTCTTCCGAAGGTAATGCTGCAACTTTCGAAGGTAATGCTGCAACTTCTGAAGGAAAATGTAGCAACTTCCAAAGCTTATATGGTGATCTTTCGAAGAGCTTCCGAAGGATGAACTCAGTCTTCTAAGACTTAGAAGATCTCCTTCCGAAGTAAAGCACTTAGAAGAATGAAGGCAAAGTTTCCGAAGACAAAGCCTCGGAAGAAGCTATGTCTTCCAAAGTATAAAATGGTTCGGAAGAACTTATTCTTCCAAAGCCATTTTACCTTCGGAAGAAACACAATATGAACAAGTGGAGAAAGCATGGTCTGACTCACACTTGCTACCTACTCTGATCCTCTACAAGATACCATCCACGTTCATGTGGTTGACCTTACGTTTGTACACTGTTCACCATTCCTTAGTTAGTACAACAGCCACCTTCAGTTGGTGACCAAAAGGTAAGTCATGGACCTGTCATGACTGCATTATCTTAGATAATACTTTATCTAAGATACCCAGCATCTAGCAATGTAGTATTTTTTTAGAAGTAAGTCCCAACAAGTTATCTACGCATAACAAGCTTTAGATGGTACTATATATAGTCGCTCAGTGTAACTTAGTATCCATGCTTCTGCATGAGTCTTGTAATACTTAGTTGAGAGATAATATATACAAGTATCTTGAAAACCTCTTGTGTTCTTTTACTTATTATATTATTATCACTAAGTTCTTGATTCTGCATTCATCAAACGAGTGAGATTTAACAAGTTTTTCAGTTGCACTTAGTGTTGAGAGTACCATATCGATCCTGCAATTGATATCAGAGCTTCCAGGCTCTTAATTGTAAGATCTAACCATCCCTAATCAACCTTATGTCTCAAAACTTACTTACTTAACCAAAATAGCCCTTAACCAGAAATCTGTTAAACCAGAAATAGGAACCATGACCAAAGCTCCCATTATCACACCTGATAACTCCAGGCGCTGGTGTCAACGCATTGACGGATTCATCAAGTATCAAGACTCCGGTATGTGAAAGTCCGTCACTCATGGACCATACACACCAAAAGTGGCATCACCAACTGGAGATGGTGCCATGGTTGAAAAGGAAGTCAAAGATTACTCTGATGAAAATTTCAAAAAGATGGACTTTGATAGCAAAGCTATGACTGTATTGCTCACTGTCATACCAAACTTGATTATGGCATGTTTTGGACATTGCATTACAGCAAAAGAACCCTTTGATGCTTTGAAATTAATGTACTCAGGGTCCTCAGAATCCAAAGAATCCGAGAAGGATGCTCTGAAGCAGCAGTACGAGAATTTCACCTACATTGATAGTGAAAACTTGAGCCAACAATACTTCAGATACATGAATCTGATAGCATCTCTGCAGTCTATGGGAGTGACTCATGAAAAGAGAGACATAGTAAGGAAGTTCATGAGTGCTCTTCCTCATGAATGGACTTTGTATTGTGTTTCTATTAGGAGATTTGAAAACCTTAGAGCACTCACTATGACTGAACTATATGGAATCCTAGATGGATACCATATGGAGATGGAAAATCTGAATAGGCGGCAGATGAATGGCAGCTCAACCACTCCTGTTAGCAATGCTCTACATGTTGCTGAAGGTGCAAGAACTCCCCAGTCCTAGATGTGTCTAACTTACAACCAGCAGGCATCATGTTCATCTGGACCATACATCACTTTCCCACATACACCCAAGTGTCAACAAGCTCAACAAGGTCCTTTCAGGAAAGTTGTGCGTTGTCTCCGGAAAGGAACACTCTAGTGATTTCCAGTTATGTTTTGATGATCTGGAGTATTTTAGTCCAGATGATGTTGAATATATGGACATTATTCAACAAATGGCTCTTCTCACCTACAGAGCAAGGAAGTTTTACAAGAGAACTGGAAGGCAATTCCCTCAGAACCCAATAAGTAGCAAAATTTCAAGTTTGATAAATCAAAGGCTAAGTGTTACAACTGTAATCAACTTAGTCATTTTGCAAGGGAATGCAAGGCTCCAAAATCTAATCCTGGAGCTAGTCAAGCTACTCAACATCATGCCACCACACAAGATGCAACCAAGCCAATAGAGCACACTGCAGCCGTTGCTCAAGAAGTTGATTGGAGCTTTATGGCGCAAGATGATACTCATGCTCAAGCTCTCATGGCAGACATAGATGATACCAAGGTATATGAACATCTTTGTACTCCTAACTGTGTAGCTAAGGTTAAGTTGTACTAGGACTACAACTTGAAACTTCAATCTGATATTGAGTCTTTGAACATACTGAAAGCTGAATTTAGAAGTGCAGAATCTGACTATAAACTAAAAATTAAAGAGTTAGAGAACACTGCATCTACTTTAAAACATAAACACTCAAATTACAGAGCTCAAAAAAAAAAAGATTTAGTTTCAAAGTTGACTGAGGCTCAAGCCCAGCTAGTAATAGCTGAGGCTGAAGTAAAGAAGTATGTTATCCAAGAGCATAACTTCAACAAAATTCTTGCATCAACTTCTCACTCAAAGAATGTTATCATAACAAGAGTGGGTTGGGAACCAATGAAACTGCTCCACCACATTCTTATATGTCTATTAGACAGCCAAGATGTTGTACTGATGAGCAAGAGGTACAAACTGCTGATCCACCATCTCTTAAGAGTATGAGTGATGCAAAAATGGTTACCACCACCACCACAGACAAGGACAAGGTAGAAAACCTCATCCTCACTGCTGAGAACAAATCTCTCACTACCATACAAAGAAATAACAAGATTCAAGCATCCAAGAAAACTGCCAAGAAGGTGGCTGAGTCCAAACTGAAAATTGACCCAAGACAAAAGGGTGTATTCATCTCAACTGGATTCCAAATAGTTGGAAGATCAGATTCAGGACAGGAGTATAGTACCAGTACTCCCATCCAACTGAAGGATCTGATGCAAAAAGGAAAGGCTGTGGAAGAGGACAAGAAGACCAAGAAGCAACAATCTACATGTCCCACCAAAGCAAACACTGAATGCATAATGTGTGGTCTGCATAACCACATGGCCAAGGATTGTTTCTATAATCCTGCAAGCACACACTATGCAAATATGGTAAGAGAAGGAGCAGCCAAGGAAGGTGTCACACTTGGATCACATAACCAGATCCAAAGATTGAAGAGAGGAAAGCAGTCTTCCTGAAGCCAAGTTACCATCGGAAGGAACCTCTTCTTTCGAAAGGAATGTAGCTTTGGAAGAGAAACCAAAGTGAATTCCAAAGAACAAGAAAGCACCTCTCAAACCTTCCGAGAAGAAGACTGCTTCGGAAGAGAATGGTCTGAAAGATTCTTCCGAAGAAAAAGAAACTTAGGAAGAATGCTCTGCTACCCAAGCTTCATTAAGCTCATCTTCAATGATTAACCAAAGGATGGAATGGAAAATCAAAGAAGATGTTGTAGCTCGAACCTCCTCTTCCCAAACTACTATTGAACCCACATGCTTACACTTTAGTTCAATTATGTTATCATCATTAGAAGAACCCAAGACCAACAAGGCTTGGGTTTACAATAAAAACTAATTGTTTCACCTTTATGCAGGGACATCCATATGATAAAAATGGAAACATTTGGATTGTGGATAGTGGATGCCCCCAGCACATGACAGGGAACAGATCTCTTCTTCAACAATTTCACAATTTTGATAGAGGTCCTATTCAGTTTGGAGGTGAATCCGGAGGATATATCTCTGGTAGAGGTAATGTGTCTAACGGTAAGTTAAGATTTGACAAAGTACACTTTGTCAAACAGCTTGAACACAATCCTTTAAGTGTTTCTCAATTCTGTGACCAAAAGCATCAAATGCATTTCACACAACATGAGTGCATTATCCTCAAACCTAGGATAACAATTCCTAAGTAATTGGTTCTTCTTAGATCTCCCAGGAAAGGGGATATGTACAAGCTGGATATGAAAAATGCTTCACCACTGGGCGAAGTATCATGCTTTCTTTCCAAAGCAAATAGTGATGAGTCAACTCTTTGGCATAAAAGAATACGTCATGTTAATTTTAATTGTAGGATTCTGTGTGCCCAAGACACTTAGAATATTGATGTGGTTAGTACGTTATGATCCAAGTCGGGTTATACCCAATAACAAGCTTAGCAAACACCAATTAATATGTAATTGATGATATGATCATGCAATTAAATATTAACACCAATTTAGAAAATGGGTTTTCTAAACAAGTTGCATATGAGATGGAACAATTTATTAGGATATTTT
>BJCO01466602.1:0-24574 GCA_018326465.1 Flaveria floridana
CACTTGAACTCACCAACTTTATGTTGACACAAAATCTTTTTGAGCATGTCTTCAGGTACAGCTAGGGAGAATAGTTGAGCTATAGAAGTTACCCAAATCCGAAGCAAGATATGAGGGTAGAGGTTGAAGACAAAAGTTGAGCCTAGAAGCCTTAGTTACTGAAGCCTCGAGAAATATTGACCAGGAGATTGACCATGATACCTATAGATTGTAGATTGAGGCACCTCATGAATTGAAACAAGGCCAATATTTTAATGTAAATATTATGTGACGCTTAGTAATAAACCGTTTAGTTTCCGCTGCATTTTGGTTGTTGTTTACTGATCATTACGTCCCGCCTCTCCGGGCCCGGGGTGTGACACCATCCTCAGCAATAACTACCTGCCAATTGAAAATGTATAAAAGTTAGTGTTGCTGAGTGAGTTCTAGTTTTAAAAGCATTTAAAATACCATGTATAATATATAAATGAAAATACTCCTTTCAATAAAATACTTTCTTTACTTTCGTATATGAGCATGCATCATACTGACATTAAGGTAAACCATCTTCATTAATCATTATCATACGCATTCGTTCATTTTGTACTTTTATCATTATCTTTCACTTTTTTATGGACCAATGTGCAATACCCCGAACATTGTGCACGAAGCTGATGTTGGGCCTGTGGTCTATAAATAGACTATGAACATTGTGCATGAAGCTGACTCAGTCACCTAGGGCATGCTACAAGGGTCTTGTCAATCTCAATGATTGACCCTGCATGCATCCTTCGGGTTAGCTAACCCGCACACAGTTGAGCTAACGACAACATGGTCGTGCACCTCCATTCCTTTGCTTGCAAGTCTTACATACTTTCATTTATGTTCCACTTTTCTTCATTATCAATCTTTCACTTTTATTAATGATAATACTTTACGTTTATGATCGTAAACGTTTATGATCGTAAACACACCACGTAAAGTCGCACAATAATAAATAATATGGAACATAAGAACAGCTCAAAACCATGCATAATAATGACAATTAAGACCCTAAAGTCAAATTAGGGTCAAACCCTATTAATTTTGTTTTTCGTCAATATTCCAGAAAATTTTCTAAGTGTTGGGCGCATAAGGCCTATGCAGGCGCATGAGGCCTATGCAGGCGCATTAACCCTGCATAGGCGTATTATCACTATTCAGGTGCATGGCCCTTTACATAACTATTTTCCATAATGTCTTGGGCGCATGTACAGTTTAGGCGCATGAGCCTATACTTAGGCGCCTGAATAGAAAGTTGGGCGCATGAGCACTATTGGGGCTCCTGACCCCAACACTTGGGCAATCTGGTCAAATCTTTAGGCGCATGAACCATTGTTCAGACACATGGGTTATACTTAGTTACTCTATGGTATAACTTGGGCGCATGGGGTACTGTTTGGGCGCATAAGCCCATACTTAGTGTTTTCAAGCCATATTTTGGGCGCACGAGCTTATTTGGGCGCATGTCCCCACTTAAAGTTTTTCTAAGGCAAATTCAGGCGCATGAGCCTTATATTGGCACATGAGCAACCTATTTAACATACTTCTCAATTATTTTCAGTCCCAAACATCATTTCATCCTATTCTAAGCTTCTTAATACCATTCTAAGCATAAACAACACATAAACATCCATAACACATCATTATACAACATAAAACATAAGGGTACACATGCTTAACAATTATAAAATTATTTTTATACATTTTCAGCCCCAAGAAGGGTTAAAACATGTAAAAATACGGGGTGTAGAACTCACCTATTGTAGCAAAGAAGCAAAACTCCTCCGAACTTTCTTGTAGATGAGTTCAAACACCTAAACAAACCAAGAACACACGACCCGAACACATAAATCATATATAAATCGGTTCTAAGGTGGAAAACCTCACACAACTGAACCAAAAAACACAAGAAAACACTTACCAAGTGCAAATTTCAGCCCTTTTTCTTGAAGAACCGAGAGAAACAACTCTTTCTTCTTCTTCTCTCTTTTTCAGTCAACCAAAAGTATATGGGATTGGTACATATGGGCGACCATGCTCATAATATATTAAAATTTTAAGTTTTTGTACTTTTTGCTCTTTAACCCCCTCTACTTTGGCTCCTTATCACTTTTGCAAGATACTTTTGTTTTCTTTTATTTTGACAAAGTTTGGGTGTTACAAGTCAACCCCTTTAAACAGGTTTCGTCCCTGAAACCTGTCACTTTTCGAATAACTATGGGTAATGCTGTCTTATTTCTTCTTCTGTCTCCCACGTAGACTCAGAACCCTTTCAATGTTTCCATTGCACTCATACAAGTGGAACCACTTTATTCCGTAACCTCTTCTCTTTCCGATCGATGATTGCCACTGGCTGCTCTACATAATTGAGCCGTTCATCCACCTCGATATCCTCCAGTGGTACTATCGTGTCCTCGTCAGCTAAGTACTTCCTCAAATAGGATATATGGAATGTGGGATGAATTCCACTTAACTCATTTAGCAATTCTAACCGATAGGCCACCTCTCCAACTCGTGCGATGATTCAGAAAGGTCCTACGTATCTCGGGCTTAGCTTACCTTGTTTCCTGAATCAGATGATCCCCTTCCAAGGTGAGACCTTCAACATGACTTAATCCCCCACGTTGAACTCAATCGGTCTCCACCTTTTGTCGGCATACGACTTTTGTCTATCCTTTGCCGCCTTCATAAAGGCCTTGATCTTATCTAACTTCACCGTCGTAGCCTCGATCACCTCAACACCTCCTAACTCCTTCTGCCCAATGTCTCCCCAACATATGGGCGTCCTACATCTCCTATCGTATAGCATCTCGTATGGTGGCATACCAATGTTGGCATGATAACTGTTATTGTACGAGAATTATGCTAACGGTAAGTGATCATCCCAACTCCCTCCAAAGTTGACCACGCATGCTCGGAGCATATCCTCGAGTGTATGAATCGTCCTCTCAGACTAACCTTCTGTCTGAGGATGATAAGCCGTGCAAATATGTAGCCTCGTCTCCATCACGTCATGAAATCTCTTCCAAAACTATGATGTGAACCGGGTGTCGCGATCAGACATAATAGACACTGGTACACCATGACGAGCTACAATCTCCTTCATAAATAGATCATCCAATCTTTCAGATGAATACGTTTCATGGATCGGTAGGAAGTGAGCACTTTTTGTCAACCGATCAATAATCACCTAAATGGTATCGTACCCTCTCGTCATGCGGGGTAACTTCGTAATGAATTCCATGGTGATGTGCTACCACTTCCACTTGGGCATATCCAACGGTTGGATCCTCCCGTACAGGTTCTGATGTTCTGCCTTCACTTGCAAGCAAGTAAGGCACTTACTCATATACTCCAGCACATCGCGCTTCATTCCCGGCCACCAATAATCTTTCTTCATGTCTTGATACATTGTTGTGTTTGATTCATATTATTTATAGTTTGTTTCTAAGATTCTAAATATAAGTTTACAACCGAATCAACACAATTTCAAGATTAAGAGTCAAAATTGTATAGGGCGTTTCATAGCTGTTCAGGCGTATGAACCCTAAAATCAACTGAAATTTGAATATTATGAATTGAATGTTAAATAAGAACTGAAATTGAGTTTATAATGTTGATATTAAACTGATTTCGAGCATGTTAACATATTAAACATCGATATTCGTCAACATTGGTTCAATAATGATTCATCATCAGTCAAAACAATAAAGATGAACAGTCAATAAATTTTGAATTTTTAATTAAAATAGAAAATTCATAAAAATTCAATTTGTTAATACGTGCTTGATAACTTTTCATGAATTAATATGTTTATAACAATTTAAACTCTAACATGAGTATGTTATGTTTTTAAACATAATATATAAATACTTAGTCATTTTCTAAGTATAAGTTAGATTAAAAATTTTTTAAAACATAGTAATTCGTTTTAATTCAATCAACAATTATTAAATTCAAAAAGCTTAAAATCAAATTGACTAAAGTTCTTGTTTTCATTTGTGCAGATGAGTGAATTAAAAATTGAGCCAAAGCACAATGTTGCTGCATTACTAAATGAAGATATACAAGATGTTAGTAATGAAGAGATGATAAGATTCCTTCTGAGGACTAAATATGTCTATGCTATGTGTTACAAGCCTGTGGTCTATGCAAGACTGATCAGAAAATTCTGGAACACAACATCAGTTGAGATGAATAATGAAGGAAGGAAGGTTTTAAGAGGATTGAAACTAATGATAGAATGATAGAAGTGTTAGAAGATTCTACCAGAACCTCTTTGAGATTGGGTCAAAATGATCTAGAAGATCAATCTGAACTAACTTTTAATGAATGCAGAGAGACATTCATGGAAATAGGTCACCCTGATCATTTTTCTAAAAAGCAATTCTTTAGATCTAGAGTCTTCAATCATTGGAAGCTCTTGTGCTACATTTTTCAACATTGAATGTCTAAACGAAGTGCTGGATGGAATTTTTTCCCAATAGATATTGCATCTCTAATAGTGGCACTTGCTATAAATAAAAGATTTAACATGGCCAAGTGGATCATGAATGTGTTTATCTTCAACCTTGAAAAAGGCATTAGGAACAAATACCTAATGTATCCAAGGTTCTTACAAATGATTATCAATGATGAACACCCAGACTTCCATGTTTATGGTATAGGTGGAGATATTTTAGAGATTGAGCATATGTCTGAGATATCATACAAGAGATTAGCTATGATTATCGGTGCTCAGAATGTCCCAATGTTTGATTACATGAGGAACATTGCTAATGATGAAGTTGATATCAATATAGATCACTTCCACTTAATTAAAGGTGAACAAGTGGATCCAGCTGATCTAATTGATGAAGTTCCACAAATTTTCTCTGATGATGATGAAGATGATGAAAATGATGATGATAATGAAGATAATGATGATTATGAAGATGAAAGTTCTTCAAGTAGTGATAATGATGATGATAGAGCTGATGATGCAGCTGAAGCTCATCAATCAGAGAGGAGCGAGACAACTATCTCTGATCATGCTGAAGAAAGACATGATATTGATGAAGGAACTTCTGCTGGTTTTGCTCATGATGAAGAAGTTAATAAAGCTCATGTTGATGATGAGATAGATGCCAATGTTAGTGAAGAAAATGTCCAAAATCAAGATTTTGGATTTGATTTTATAGATTCTATGATTTCTGAGCCTATTTTTCAAAGCTCCACACCAATAGAAGCTGAAGAAACACAAGTTACTACAGCATAAAATGTGTGTGTACAAACTGAGGATATTCTTGATGTGGATGAACTTGAAACTTTGAACAAATCTAATAGTACTCAAGAAAAGACAATTTCTGAGTTAAAGGAAGAAAACATGAGGTTATAAGAGATAATTCAAAAGAAAGATGATGAGATTGTTGCTCTTGTAAAAGATAAAGATGAAAATATGAAAACTTTTGAAGTGATGATTAGAGATTATGACTTAATGGAAGAAAATTATAAAAAGTTGAAAGAAGAGTATGAAAATATGAAAGAGGAGTTTGCTAAACAAAAAGACAATCAAAAGTCTGATTCTCCTGAGATAGTGATTTTATCTAAGATAAATCCAATTAACATTTGGATAATTCCTGAAGCTGACAAAGGAAAGAGAAAAATTGATGATTTAGATATTTTAGTTTTACCTGAGCCATCATCAAAAGTTCAAAAGATTGATGAAAGTCAAGAAGAAGGAGAGAAATTTGTTCAAGAGAGGATTGAAGCTCTTGATGATATTGAGGATGAGTTTGATGTTGACTGGTACAATGAAGTACTAGAAGATGAAGATATTGTTGAAGCTAATGTTGAATCAACATTTTCACCAGTAGAGATTGCTCAAGATGATATACTTGTTGATTTTGAAGATAGGTATAACTACTTGGTGAAAATGAAATACAATCGAGTTTTTCTTGACGGCTTGACTGTTTCTCAAATTAATGAAGAATACGAGAAATGCATTACTGTTGAGTCAGTCGCTCCAGTTGATCTAAATGACATTGTTATAGAACATGGTGAATGGAATCCTCTCCAATAGAGCATAAATGTAGAGGAAATGTCATCTTCTGAGTTGCACCACCCGGATCCTGAAGATATGAATGTTATTGCTTTAAGACCATGGTTGCAAGCAAGAAACTATCCTTTGAAGAGACTAAAGAGATTATAATCTGAATTTCTAAGAAATCTAGTAAGAAGCTTCCAAGAGACTGACAAATAAACCAATAAGATGATTGTGCTTGATACTGATAATCCTCAGTATCTGGAGATTACTAAAGGACAAAAATGTTGAAACCTCAAGAAATCAAGTCTATGGCTATGAAGACAAATGTCTATGAATGGAGAAAAGAGTTGATGAGAATGTTTCCTAATCTGAACAACAAGCATATAAAGTCTCTCTTGATAAAAAACAACTATTCAACAAAGCTAGATCTGCAGGTGACTTGGTGAGAAATGTTTTACAAAAAGGACAATCAATCTCAGAGTTGCTCAATGCATGATTGCTCCTGACTCCACCAATGAAGTGAAGATAGTAGCTTGGAAATATGATGAGGTGTTTTGTGCATTTTTTATTAAAAGATTCAATGTTGTATGCGATGTTTACCACTTCTTTTCAAGTATTATCAAGCTAGCTGTTCAAGATTTGAAGGAGTTGGATAAACTGCCTCTTATTAATCCAACAGGAGCAAAGCATGGTGAATTGTTTGTTGAGTTATTGCACAAAGGCTAAGATGGGCTAGTTCATTTTTGGAAACCCAATGTGATCAAGAAGACAAGGAATACTTCAATTCATTGAAAAAGAAGAGAAAGGGGGAGAATAAGAGGACTAGCCCACGACAATAATGTTTGTCTTTATTCTTGTTTCTTTTCCCATATTGAGCCTAAGATGATTGATGAGCTCTGAAAGATGGAAGTTGATTTGAAGCAATGTAGGAGGAGCTTTTTCAAATTAAAAGGTAAAAGGTTTGGAAGCTATGTCCTCTTCCTGAAGGGAAGACCATAATAGGTACCAAGTAGGTTTTGAAGAATAAGAAAGATGATAGAGGACTTGTCATCAAGAATAATGCAATACTAGTTATTCAAGGGTACACATAAGAAGAGGGGATTGACTACACAGATGTTTTTGCTCCTATAGCAAGATTTGAGGCTGTTATGGTATTCCACGCTTTTGTTGCATACAAGAATTTCAAGGTATACCAACTTGATGTCAAGTGTGCCTTCTTATATGGGGTGATTGATAAGGAAGTGTATGTCAATCAATGAAAATGCTTTGTAGACCCAGATCATCCTAACTATGTCTATAAGCTTGACAAAGCTCTGTATGGGGTGCATCAAGCTCCAAGAAATGGTATGAGAAACTATCACAGTACCTTTGTTAGCATCACAGTACCTTTGTCAGCATGGTTACAAGAGGGGTACTATTGATAGAACACTTTTCATCAAATGAACTAGAAATGACTTCATACAGGTTCAAGTTTATATAGATTACATCATCTTTGGGTCAACTAATCTAAAGCTCTATAAAGACTTTGAGAAGCTGATGAAGAATAGATTTGAAATAAGTGTCATTAGGGAACTCAATTTCTTTTTAGGAATTCAAGTCAAGCAAGTTGACAATGTCATCTTGATAAACTAGTAAAAGTATGTGCAAGAGATACTTACCAGATTTCATCTGACTAAGTGCAAGGTTGCTAAGACACCCATAGCTAGAAACCACTCCCTACGACCTGATCTTGAGGGGGAGTATGTTGATGAACATCTCTATAGGGCTATGATTGGGTCTCTTATCTAACGCACAACCAGTAGGCCTGATATCATGTTGGCCATATGCATATTTGCAAGATATCAAGGCAACCCCAAGATGTCTCACATGGCTGTTGTCAAGGGGATTCTTAGATACCTGAAAGGAGCTCCCAAGTTAGGACTTTGGTATCCAAAGAATTCTGACTTCAATCTACATGCATACACATATAGTGACTATGGTGGCTGCAACATGACTTCAAAGTCTTCATCAGGGGGATGTCAATTCCTTGGTGGAAGGATAATCTCATGGCAATGAAAGAAGCAATCATGTGTGTCTTCATCAACTGCTAAAGCTGGATATATTGTTCCTACAAGCTACTATGCTTAAGTGCTTTGGATTCAAAATCAGATGCTGGACTATGGATTCAACTTCTAGGAGAGTCCTATCCATATAGACAACAATAGGTGCTATCTCTATCATAGAAAATCATGTCCAGCACACAAAGATAGAGCACATCAACATCAGGTATCATTTGATAAGAGATAATTTTGAAATTTTTTTATAAAACTGGTCAAAGTTAACACAAATGAACAATATGCTGATCTGTTCATAAAAGCTTTTGATAAACAAAGTTTTAAATATCTTGTATCAGCTATTGGGTTGTTTAAATTTTAGTAGATTTTCTTAAATTAATTTCAAGATTGTTTTTTAAATATGTGTGTCTTTAACTTTGTCTAAGTTATCACTCATATACACCCAGTTTACCTTTGAAGAAACTGTTTTTAAATGATATACCTTAGAAATTCTGACATCTCTTCCAAAGCTTAAATATGCTTCTAAATACTTATATGATTTAAACAACAATTTTCTCCCGAACGCAATTAACTCTCGGAAGCTTATTCGTTCTTTGAATAGAACTTCTAAAGTTTAATATCTTCCGAAACCAAATATGTCTCAGAAGCAAAATTACTCTAAATGTTTTTCTTCCGAAGCAATTCTTGTAAAACTAAGGAATATGTTCCGAAGTTAATTTGGCTATAAGTTTTCTCAAAACTTCCAAAGATAAATTACCCTTGGAAGATTTTCTACTTCCAAGATAACTACCTTTTTAGGCACTTTTTTAGAGGTGGGACAGGAATCCGGATTTTAATGTTTATCATTTGCAATAACTTCATCTCAAATCCAAGCATATAAATACCATTTTCAACGAGTCTTCCTCTCACATCTTCCTCTCACATCTTCCTCTGCACCTGAAAAAGTTCTAGCCGTAAATCTCCCCCAAACCCTTGTTGCTCTTCACTTTCTTCCTGATAAAACTTCCTAAAATGGCTAACCCTTGACCTCAAAACCAGCTAGATTTTTACATGCACCGACACAGGCAACATGACCAAGTTTCTTTATTGTTGTATATGAGAGATCCTAGTTTCTTAGACGTTTGATGCTTTCTATCTCAATCATCATACCTCACCGCAGTCACAATAGACCCTCCACTCTACGAAGATCAACTTCTGGAATTTTGAAGGACCAGCGAAGAGGTTATTTTGGACTGTGAGAATGCATCGTTGTAGGGGAAGACTAATTTCATCACACCAACCACTATCAACAAACATCTGAGGCTGGATGCTGAAGAAGGTGAACTTTCCTTCCCTAAAGAAGTTGTCAATGGATCATCCCGGATGATGGGCTATGAATGGTACTACATAGTGAGGACCTTCAAGAACGGTAAGGTCTCTTTCCAATGGAAGTACCTTATCCATGTTCTAATTCATTCTTTATTACATAAACATGGATGATTGGATCAAATTCCAAAGGACTTATCCTATATAGTCCATGGGATGGTACAAGGGGTCAAGTTCAAGTACTCTTAATATGTTTATACAAACTTGCTTGCTAACTTGGACTTCTTAGAGTATTATATATTCCCATGATATGTCTAGCATATTCTCAACTATGAACTAGGCTCATAGTTGAGGGAAATAGGTAACACTATTAAATTGGGATAGATGAAGCCTCATGTCACACCCCAACCTTAATGGCGGAAACTTCGAGATGTGAGGGTTAAGATTGTTCATGCCACACAATGATTATTAAAAGTGTCATTATTATTAAACAACATTATTCATGACATACATTTTGAAATAACATAGGTCTTCAACAATTAATAAAACATAGGAAAATTGACATAAAAATAATAATTGTCTTTTGATTATTAACTAGGTCCAACCCTAGATTGCAGCAAGTCTTCAAAACAAGCTAAGCGTTACCATTTCCTGAAACATGTTAAAAATAAAAGGTCAACATAGCGTTGGTGAGTTTTCCATAGTTTTCATACATAATTATATATAAAAGATGGAAATTCATGTCATAAGTTAGTGAATAAAGTAAATAGGGATGTATGACAAATGTAACAATCAAACCTTGACAGATTACAAGATTACAAGATTAAATGATTAGCTAAGTGTACTTGGATTAACCAAGTAGCCTTGTCAGACCCATACATCTATGACGTCGTCAGGCTAGCAATAGTTAATGATTGTACATATAATAGTCATTACATGGTAATTACAAAAGTTCAACTAACCACAACAAACAAGGTGAATTTGCCCAAGTGTTTACAAGATTCAAACGATGTAAGGCCCCGTTCCCGGGCACCTCACAGCTGGTCATCATGGCACTTAAAACACATCATTACATTATCTATACAAAAGTCATGCAGTGGAAACTGTGAAAATAACTTTTCATTTTTACTATAAATACTTTTGCAAAGTAATACAACACTCATTACAAGATATCGTGTGTTTGCATTACAATACAAAAGCATTTAAACAAAAGAATGCCATCCTAAAAGAGCTGAGTAGCCGCCTCGTGCCATCCTCAGTAACTTTACCTGCCAACTGGAAACACATAAAAAGTCAGCGTTGCTGAGTGATTTCTAGTTTTATAAATAAACATACTTTACTTTCATTAAAACCGTTTCTTTACTTTTATGCTATCACACATCATACGTACACATAGATAATATCATTATTATCTTCATCATTCGTTATCTTTGTTTCTATTTAGATCTTACCACACTTTACCCTCTTCACGGCACGCAGCCATGATTATGGAGGTCGAGTGGCAAGAATCCCGGTTCATACTTTATCATTTTACTCTTTCGTTCATTACTTTCATTCGTTTATTCTTTAACTTTCTTTCATTCATTGTACATCTAACTTTCTTACTCTTTCATCTTTACCTCTTTTCTTTACTTCACCCATAAACCTTACATTTCTGTATCGTGGTACTGGTCCTAGGCCTATCATAGACCTTCTATAACGGTGCATCGCACCTCCTGGCCACAACACCTAACGTTGAGTTTAGGGGTACCATTGCCACATGCATTATCCTTCTGTGTCGTGGTACCGGGCCTAGGCCTATTATAGACCTTCTATATCGGCGCACCGCACCCTTTTGGCCACAGTACCTAGGATATGCAGCGATGGTTCTATACAATGGTTAATCCCGGTGTCAGGATTTTACCCTCTTCGTAGCACACAGCCACGATTACTAAGGTCACAAGACAAGGATTCCATTTCGAGTCTGTTGCAACAACAAGGTCGCTCACATCCTTTATTTGCTTTCAAGCCTTTGTTACTCTCATTCATTATTAATGCATGCATTCTTTCATCTTGTTCCTCTTTCATTATCTTTCGCTTTATGTTACATAATAATTTAGTTTCATTCTTTAACACAACACATAAAGTCACGAGAAAGATAAACATACATCATAATAGGGAACATCAACATACATTATAGCATTACTATACAGGGCATCATCATACATACATAACATACATCATGCATAAACATGCAACATCATCATTATCATTCCCTACATAACTTCTAATATCCCCACGGTCATCTTACGTGTACCTACGGGAACTTCCACGTCAAAACTTACATCTGCACTTTCCCCCGAAAGTCAGTACTCTAACTATGTTCGTCCTCAGGTACAACAGCCCTATTTGGGCGTATGAGCACCCTTCAGTCGCACAACCTTCATGCGACTGAACATCATGCGATTGGACCTATGCGGATGGACACCTATACGAATGAACACCCAATCGTGCAAATGGACTCTCAATCGTGCGAATGAACACAATGCGAATGGGCCTCATGCGATTGGACCTCATGTGAATGAGCACCTATGCGACTGGGCTCTTAGTCGCATGACTCCCCATCCGACTAGACCCCAGTCGTGAGACTAAACCCCAATCGCCCTCCAGTCAGCCGTATGGCCTCCAGTCGGTCGCCCAGCCCTAACTGGTGCAGAATGCAGTCCTCCCAAACCCCATCTGCCATTTTTGACCTCCAAGCTCATCCAAACCCATTCTAAGCCCAAATCAACCATCCTAAACCTTAGAAATGCATACTATAATACCATTCAAGCACATACAAGCCCGAAATCCAACTCCAAACGCACCACACACAATCACACCTAAATGGGTCAAACACACACATTCAAAAATGAGTTTACTATGTGTTCCAGCCCCAAATCTGTTGAAAACGAGTAAAATAGGGGTCCTAGAACTCACACAAATAAGAAGAAGAAGAAGATGTGGCTGCCCTCCCCCTCTTAATCCCCCATATTTACAACTTTCCCCCGTTTTGGCAAGTTTGGTCCCCCGACTTTAGACTTTATTTCTTTTTCTTATTTTGTCGACTTCAAGGAAAATATCCGGGTGTTACAAACGAGTTTACAAGTGCAATCATCATACGGTTAACATGTTTCACCCCAAAGTATAAAAATAAATAAAAGGGGTATGGAAAAACTCATATGGATAATAAGGATGTCGAAGAATAGGGTCTTGTATTCGAGAGCGGTCTCTCTATCTTTCTAGATAGAGGAAAGACATGCCACCATATACCCCTCCCAGACCCTGCTCTCCAGCGGGATACACTGGGTATGTTTGTTTGTTTGTTTGTTTATATAATGTCGAGGATTCATTAACGTTCAAACTAAATGAATGTCGCGTTAAGTTATTCATGATAATTATAGTGTTAACAGTAACAGAGAATTCACAGTTTATGTTTGGATTTTGAATGATGTTATTTATAAACCATTAACCCATGATTTTTAAATAGATACACTTTATTATTATTTTGATATCTAAATGATTAAATAAGGACTTTAATGATTAACACTATTAATAAAAGTTAAACTTGTATTATCATATGGTCATTATTTACTATTTAACAAAATAGTAATTTTGTAGATTTCAATGATTAAAACATTCCTATTAATTTCAATAAGTGCTAATTTAAATATGTATATATATAAATTTTTCTTTCAAATACATCCTTTAAACTTGATTATATATAAAAATAAAAGATTTACTAAAATTGACATTTTTGAGGGTTTAGATGGATTAATTATAAAAATTTAACAAGGATATATATATTTTATAGAAATTCTATAATTTCCAATGTGACATAAGAGTTTTATTAAATTAAATGATTGGAAAAATTGAAAGATAATAATTTTATTCAGATTCTTGTTAAAGAATAATTTTTATATTAATATTTTAAATTTTATGTAATAAAAATTACCCCCAAAAATCAACTTAAAAATAAGGATGCAGGGGCCCGGGTTCGAACCCGGGACCTCCTGTCCCTTAGTCATATAACTTAACCAATGGGCTAAAGCCCTGAGTTGTGTTTTGAAACCCAAAACAAGGCTTAAATTATATTCCAAGAAACCCCAAATTTACCCATAAACCATAGAATCTTTTTTGGCTCAAATCGAGCATCAAAACATTGTTGATGATCAAATTAACCATGGGGCATTTGTTCCCCATGTAAAAATGAACAAAGAAAACCCATTTAATTACCTGTTTGATGTCGTGGTTGATGGTTTAAGGTTCGAACGAGGCTGCGATGAACAATGGCAATTGAAGGTGGCGTTTGAGTGGAGTTTTCGAGAAATTAAGGTTGTACAGAGTTGAAAGAGATCAAACCGAAGCTTTCCCCTCTGTTTAATTGCTTTGATTTAAGTCGATTCAGGTCCTACGAGTTCAAATTGAACCCGAGGGTTTTCGGTTAGAATTCGTGGTGTAATCGCTTGATGAAATTAATCACACCATTGATTTCTAATTGATTGGTAGAATGTGTTTATACAATTAATTGCATTATTATCGTGTTTTAAATGTCGAAACGGATTTTATTTTGGGATGGGTTCGGTTCGTGGGTCTATATTCATCAATACCGCGTTAATGTTCGAATTAAAGCCCATGTTCAGGTTTGAAATTGGTCCTTGAATCGATTAGGTAAGTTTTTAGGGTAAAACCGGCTTGGAAATCGGCCGTTTGGGGCCTCACTGGGCCACGCCGGAGCTCCACTGGCCGACGGCCAGAAAAACGTGAGGGGAGAGAGAGAGAAAGGGGGGGTTTAAGTATTTCAAAAATTGCACTTTGTTCCCTGTGGTTTATGTTTTACCATTTAATTCCGAAACCTTAAGTTTTAGTTTAATTTAAATTACAATTTGGCCCCCGGGGTTTTAAAGTGTTATTATTTTATGTAAAAACTAATTAATTACAAGTTTCTAAGGTATAAACCATATTTTGTTTTTATTTATTTACAAGGTTACACTTGTTATGATTATTATTATCATTGTTATTATTATTATTATTATTATTATTATTATTATTATTATTATTATTATTATTATTATTATTGTTATTATTATTATTAACGTTATTATTATTGTTAATATTAATTATCCAACATTTAATTACATCAAGATTTTACAAACAAGACCTCAACCATGGCAACCCAGCCTCTTGGCACTTGTTATGAAGCTGTCATGAAGCAAGGTGAATCCAAAGCCCAAGAACCAATATCTGGTGGTGACGGAGATGATTATGGTTATGTTCTCTCATCCCCCATGATTCTTCTAATGAAGATGAGGGGAGTCTACAACAAAGGGTGCAAACGTTGTCATAAACCTGCATCTACTTGGTCTTAAAGTGTAGTCACCTGGAATCTTAGGTGGCTACCTTACAAAGGCAAGTCCTTAATCAGCAACTTAAGATCACCGATCTTAAGGGCAAGTTAGTTGACAGGCCCGCAAGGCATGTTCAACCAGGTCCAGAAGATCCTATGGATGGTGGACCTAACCTCTAGATCAACTATGCAAGTGGGTAATAGTACCAAAAGGAGGAGAAAGTCTTAAATATAATCACTGAAACTGGGAGAACTAGCCAGAGTATGGACATTGAGTCCTCACCATCCTCACTTGCAATTATCCACCCTCAAAACCTCCTAGGCCCACATCAATATGGATGCCTTAATTCAAAGTCTATTTGAGAAGGGTATACCAAGGGCTATGTCTACCCCATCCTACCTTGCCGAAATCCAATAGTAAGCTGGAGGTATAACAATGAAAGAAGAGCCCTTGTACTCCCTAAATATCAGGGTCGGCAAGAAAGTGCTTAATTTTTAGATCCTGAAATTCTATGACACTTTTCCTCGAGTTGACTTGCCACTAGCCAATATAAGTCAAAGTAGGCAAGTTGATAGGCAAGCTAAGAGTATCCAGCTAAGGGTGCTTGAAGAATTCAAGACAAGATCAAATCTATATAAGCAGAGGGTTGCAGGGAAAATTGTTGGTCAACTGGATATTAAGTGACACCATAAGATTAGTTTCAAAGGGAAAACCTCAGTTGAAGGACCAGCAGTAGTACCTGTGAACTATAAAACTGCAAAGGTACCCAGTACCCTCAGTGAGACACTAGCTGGTGAAGGTGTCTCACAACCTCTCCCTGCTAGAGCTCAAGTGCAGCACCATGTCAAGAAGGCCAAAGCTCTCTCCGCCTTAAGTCACACAAGCCAGTGATTGACAAAAGTAAGAGGATTCTGACCTATGAAGAGATTGAGGAGGAGAAGAGGGAAAGGAAGAGGAATGCAAGGGGAGAGAGAACAAGAGAGATCCCCACCTTTATGAAAGCTGCAATCAGGGCTGCCCTTAGGCTAAATACTTAGGAAGATATGTTAAGGGTAGCCAGATTGAATTATCTAGGGTCTAGGAACTATAATATTGATGCAATAATCTCTCAACGCTTAGAAGAACTAAATGAGTTGGTTGACATTGAAGTATCAAAAGAGAGGAAGGAGGCTGAGACTATAGAATTGCTCCTTAAGATCAAAGAAGAAAGGAAAAGAAAAAGATTGCATAAAGCCCCTGTCCTCTCTCTAGTTCAAGAAAGTTTTAAAGTAGAGACTGTGGTAATTAAACAAGAAATTAAGGTATTTAGGGAACAAGATAGACAAAAGATGATAACTTACCTGAGTGCCACAAGCATCTATCAAGTAGCAGTCCTACTTCTCCTATGATATGAGTATGTGAGTTTGAGTACCTCAAGCAGCTAGAGCGAGAAGTTCAAAAGGAAAAGAAAGTTGCTAAGAGGAAGATGAGGGAGGAAGCTATTAAGTCAAGAACCACCATCAGAGCCAATCAGAAGAACTCTACTGTCATAATGAAGATGGTTAGCTTCTTGAACCTGTATGGGTTCTCCTAAAGGAGACTTGGTCCAATGTTTCTATCCATAATGGATGAGCATATTAGAGTGATCAAGTAGAAGATTAAATAGGGTGAGTTAGTAGACCTACATTCTCTACCAAGACTGCGCGTGAAGCTGAGGTAAAGGTTGCACCCCAAGAGACAACATAACCTAGACGTAGTGCTAAAGCACACCCAGCTTCATCTTCTGACCACAGCAGGGTCATGAACCTTCTTCTTTTAAACATATAAATAGGAAGGACCCAACATAGAAGGATAAAGAAGGAAAAGCTGGTACTCAAGACCAACCTTCTTAGTTGAAAAAAGAGGAAGAGGATAGCCATCAGAAGGGATAAGAAAGAAGAAGAAAAAGAAGTAGAAGAAGAAGAATAATAATAATAAGAAGAATTCGGAGGCAGCCACCACTGCACCTCAGGATAAGACAGAACATCCTAAGGGTGAACAAGAAGAGGCTCATCTTTTCCTGGGCTTTCTTTACAAACCCAGATAGGTGGTATATCACAAGAGATCAAGGAGTTCAAGTAATATACTTTTGGAAAAATATGCTTGACCATCCTCTACATGATCTCTTTGACATGAGTAAATACTTTGAGAGTCTGAAGAATCCTGACCAACTGATGTAGAAAGGAATGAGCCTGATTCTGATGAGGACGGTAAACAAATGAAGATCAAGATTTAAAATCATCCTTACGTTTTTGTACCATCGGCCTAGGAGGAGTTTATAAGAGTTATCTTAGAGGCTGATGCAAACCAAAGTTCTCTCAGCAAGCATTCTGAAGTACAAGGAAGTTACATCAGAAGATTTGACAATTGCACAAAGAAATTCACTATGTCAAATCTTTCAAAGCCTAAGAGCAATTCTTTCCAAGCCATAGATGAAGTCTTCTGAAGCTTCAAGACAAAGTCTTCTGAAGCCAAGAGATTGATTTCTTTCAAAGACTAGAGAAGACATGCATTCTCTGACATGCTTTTAACAAAAGCTGACCCAATTTCTGATGCTATCTGTGAAAACTCATCAACTTATACAAGTTGGTGATATCTCCATACTTTTGTCAACTGTAGATTAAGATCTTTGAGTTGGTAACTTTCCACTCTTGTAATTTTATCCTTTTATAATTGATTAGGATATGAGTTATGGCATGTCATAGTCACTAGTCAAAATGCAATCTACCTTTTGACTTTACATTGATATGGTGGTCTAGATTAGTGTTCTATCAAGGATTTAAAGTATGGTTGATTGTAGGATGTAGTATGAAGTGTCTCATGTAACCAGTCCTTAGATAAAAGCCTTGTAACAATTGTAAAACACTTGAGAGAAATATACATCATTCTTGAAAACCGTTACTTAGGTTCTGCTTGTGTTCTTTACTGTTGTTCTTTGTTTCATTTGTCGGTTTCCTATTTGATCTGTTAAGTGTTGTTCTCTCTAACCATATGAAACTATTGCATTAGCCTTAACCGGTCTTGTAATTCTGATTATTGATTTTTTAATTTATTTTAGAAACAGGAAGACTTAAATTCATAATCAAGGAGTAAGTGATTTGAATTTTAGCCTCCAGAAAAGGATTTAATCTATAGTTTTAAAGTAAAAGAACAATGTAGTAAATTTAGGTTTGTGAGATCTGATATGTGTGTGTATGCATGTATCATTTTATTAGCATAATTTTACTTCCTATTTGACTATGCGATGTTGAAATTTATGCATGCTATATAAACTATTTAATCTTCTAGAATTAACCAAGAAGATGAAAGAGCTCAAGGGAACATATGGTGATTTGATGACCTTGTTTGCATTTGATAAGAATGACTAAATAATATGATCATCCAATACAAGAATAAAACATTATATTATAACCATACTATGATTGTTTTAAGACTAAGTATTGTTAGATCTAGAATAAATATATTTAGATTCAATGTATAGGCCTAGAACTTTAATTGTCTTTTTGTAATAAACTCTCATACATATTTATCCTTATGCATGTAATATATGTATAGGTTAACCCAATAACTGTGTTGATTTATATGTGTGATTGTAGGAAGAACATCACAATTAGTCAATTTTGAAAATTGATGAAGTGTAAGAACTATCTACGGATGAACAAGATGTTCTTCCGTAGAAATTCTGACAAACAACAAGGAATTGCACATCCGAGGATCTTCTGCGGAAGAACAACTTGCTATGGATGAAGTCCCAAGTTACTGACTCCTATGGAAGACTGAAGTCCTACAAAAGGCTCAAGTCCTATGGAAGACCAAAGTCCGACGGAAGGATCAAGTCCTATAGAAGACCTAAACACTTGTATGTAGACCAAGTACATCAAGTCAATAAGTCAATTCTTACTAAAGTGATGTCATAAAGTCAACATCTGTGAACGACATCACTTTAGTCAGAAAATTGTCATATCAAGAATATTCCCTAAGTAACTTTCTTACCTTGATAAGAAAGTTATTGTTACCCTTACTGTAAATTCCTGAGCCTATAAATACAAGGCATATATGTACACTTTTAGGGTAACCTAACCAATCAAACCAACAATACGGATTTCAAATGAATACAACCCTAGCAACCCTAACAATGGCCATAGCAATACACACCAATACATCGTTAGAATCCTAGCAATCAATCAATCATTATTTGTTCAATTGTAATCATAATTCATATTAAAGGAAAACATTTGAATTACAATTGTTTGTTCTTTTACTATGTTCATTTGCTTTATATTTCTGTGATTTGTTCTTCGTTGATTAATGTTAAAATTGGTATTTCATTATCAATCAATTAAACAACGACTAGTAATAATTCTGCGATCACTGTTCGTGCAATCTAACCTGATAATTCCTGTTTTGATCCTTGGATTTACAGGTGGTATCAGAGCCAAGTGCTCACTGATCTAGGTCAATTGATCTATCAGTGTTAGATGTGTTTAATTGGTTGATTATATCAATAGATCTATCAGGTTTCTGATTAGATCTGTTAATTTTGAGCAAAATTGCTTCATGGTGTTCATAACGACTTGAGAATTCATAACTCAGATTCAAGCGTGTTGTTGAATGAATTAATCAACAAACAAGTTGAGTTAAGCTAATCGATAGCTAATGAAGGAATTCTACTCAACAATTTGTTGTAATCAATTTAAAAATCATTAAAATATGTTTTATCATTCTTTGAGTACTGTATTATTGCTCGATTAACACCGATCTACATCAAAATCATTTTGATTCATGGATTTGCATTATTGATCGATAATCAACAGTTGCTCAAATAAATTTGAACAAATCCAATCATCAAACATCCTTAATTTCATCTCGTTTGAGAACATATAGAGAGGATTGACTAATTTTGACTTCAACGTCTTAACTAACCGATATTTAAGTGTTTGTCATCAATTAGCTCATTTTCAAAGGAACTTTTGTTTTAGTTAACAATCACCGATTTAACTAAAATAACTAATTAAATTATTGGTTCAGCTTACCAACCTCCAAAGTTGGAAAACAAAGCTGATTTCACTTGGACCTGATTAGAAGGACAACAATTAGCCCATAAGTCTGAAGGATCTATCACCTGAAGATGCTAAGAAGGTCAAAATGACATTAAAGCCTATAGTATGCTTACTAGGGCTTTACCTGAAGACCTCTTAACCAGGTGTGAAAATTACAAAACAGCAAAATCCTTGTGGAAGATTCTTCACACTCTATGTGAAGGAGTGATGAAATCAGAAGCATAAGGTAGGATACACTTCATTCAGAATATGAAACTTTCCATCATATTAAGGGTGAATCTGTTCCTCAACAACTCTATAGGTTCATGCAATTGGTGACTGAGATGAACATATTAGAGTTGAAATATACCAATGAGGAGTTAAACAAGAAGATGCTTCATACTTTACTAGAAAGTTGGACTCAAATAGTATCGATGTTCAAGAATATCTTAGATCTCAAAGCCATTGGGCTAGATACTTTGGTAGATAAGGTAGAAGCACTTGAACTGGATGAGAAAACAAGAAACAAGAGTGTAAAAGCACCTATTGCTCCTTACCAGTTCAAAGAAACTAAGGGTGTTAGTAGTGCTAGTAGTGCTTTTATTTCCAATCATGATGATGGAAGCTTTTGTGCTTTGAGTGATGATGAAGAAGAAGTTAGTTTTTATGCATCAAGGCCTTCTAAATCAAACTCTCAAGGAAATTCAACAAGGAAAGAGAGACGAAAACATGATGAGAGAAAATGCCCACATGCTGTAATAACAAACGGATATTCCTCTAACAAAAAAACATCAATCTAAACCAATCACTGTGGTTCTAGACTAAGAAGAACAAAATTGTAGCTTTCAGTTCAAGCTTTCAAGCTTATCTGGGCAATACATTGACCCCTCCATACATTTGTCAGCAAGATCTTAAAGAACATCATCCAGATGAAGTAGAAGAGATGGTTTTGCAATGGCAAATGGCTATGATTTCCTATAGAGCCAAGATATATCTGAGAAGAAACAAATGATTTATAGCTGTAGGGAGAATAACAAAAATTGGTGTTGAGAAGTCAAAAGTGAGATGCTACAAATGCAATTTTTATGGCCACTTTTCAAGGGAATGCAATCAGCAATCCACCAATGATTTGAGACAAACTCAACAACATCAGTCTCAACAACATTAGTCTCACCAATAATCATTAAATCAAAGAACCTTTAAACAAACTCAATATACAAATTCATCCCCACCAACCACAAGTTCATCAGCAGGTCAAAGCAAAACAAATGGAACTAGGTTGATCATTCTACAAGATGGAACTTATGATTGGAGCATTTATGAAAAGGAGGTGTTGGAAGAAAATCAAGCTTTGATGGCCAACATGGAGAAGAAAGTCCTACATATGGCTAGAGTGGTAAGGGATAGATTATGTTCATCAAATTGTGTTGTAGAGGTAGAAAGATATCGAGTCCATGCTCAACAACTAACTAACAAAGTAAAGGAATCAATGATTTTGACTAAATCTCATGTAAGAAAGCATAAATTATATCAGATCAAAATCACCTCTTTACAAAAAGATTTAGATAAACTTGTTTGTAAAAACTATAATTTAAAAGCCTAAGTTGAGCATCTAACCACCTCTTTAACAAAATCAAAGTCTGATCGTGCATCAACTAAACTGAAACTTCAGAAGTTTTAATTATCATCTCAGCAATATGAGAGTTTGTTCAATTCTCATATTGAATCAAAGAACAGGAATGGGTTGGGATTTATTATTGTTGCACCTCATTAAATGACAATTATACCCTTTTACTTGAGTCTATCACCAACAGTTTGTCAAATCTTTTTGTGCCAAGCACCAAAATTGAACTAAAAATCTAAAATTAATCAATTAGTAAATGGTGATGATTCTGAGGTGAGTGAAACTGAGTCTTCTGAATTTGAAGTTTTAAAACAAGATGAGTTAGGATTTGACTTTGATGAATGTGATGATTTGGATGAGTTTGATGAACATGATGAGCAAAAAGTTGCTGGCTTGGGTAAGGGAAAGAGTGCTTCATTTGAACCCAACATGCATAAAGTTCTTAAAGAGATCAAGCTACCTTATCCTCCAAAGAAAAGAAACATGATGAAGACCATTTACAAGAGGATATCTCAGCTAACTGAAGGACTTCATGAACTCAACAAGTAGCAAAAATCCCTATCAACAAAAAGAACAGCTGAAGCTGAAGTAATTCTTGACTCTATGAAAGAGGCAAAAACCACTTCCATAGGAAAGGCAAAGACTTGAGTAGAACTTCTGTGGAAGAAGAAAATTGTTGAGCCCTCAACACAATTAATATCTGTAGTAGATCTACAGAAGAAGAAGAAATCAGCTCATTCAACAATCATCAAGAAGAAAGACAAGCAACAGAAAGTTGTGAATCCTAAGCAACAGAAATCATCTTCTGCTAAACAAGAACCCTTTGACATCATATCTAGGAGTGGCAAGGATTCATCAGCTGCCAAACATGAAAAAGAGTTAAAGGCACACAAGCAAACAAAGAAAAAGAAAGTGATTGACTCTAAGAATGAAGAAGAGGATAAATACTTCAAATGGTGTGATATGCATAATCACAACATTGATGAATGCTACTTCAACAGTTATTGCTTCGTATGCAACATGAATAATCATATGACTTCTGATTGTTACTTTAACAAGCATTGTGCTATTTGTAACAAGAATAATCATTCTACTCAGGAATGTTATATCAACAAGAAGAAGAAAACAAAGAGCACAAAGAAACAACAATCTGAGAAAATTGAATAAGACTCACAATCCAGTGATAGTCAGGAAGATTCAAAGCTCAAGAAGTAGCAACAAAAGCAAAAGATGCCACAGGCAAAGAAGTAACCATCTGCTGATAAAAAATCAAATAAGAAAAAGGAGAAGCAATATTCTTAACTTAAAACTCCTCACAAGAAGGTAGATTTGATAGAGAAAACAACTACTACTGATGAGACCTTCTTTGACCATTTTGAAAATGGTACTTTAATACCACAATCAAAATCAAAAGATGGTGAAACTTTCTCCAATCAAGGATCATCATCAAATTCAAAGAAAAAGAAACTTAAAGAGAAGGTGAAAGGAGAAGTGATAGTGGGACCACATCAAAGTGCTTCAAGTCCTTCTCCAATAGAATCATCCTCACACCAAATAAAACATAATGAATCAATTGAGTCTAAAATCAAACCTGAAACATCTAGATTTATTCATGAGGGACTAACAAATTTAGACATAAGTGGCTAGCCCAAGATCATTAAGGCTTGGGTTCACATTCTAATTGATTTTATTATATGTGCATGAACATCCTTGGAAGACTGATAACAACTGGTATGTTGACAGTGGGTGTTCTAGACATATGACAGGAACAGCTCTCTACTCCATGACTTCAAACATAAAAATGCTTCATATGTGGTATTTGGTAGGGATAAGAAGGGAGGTAAAATTATTGGTGAAGGAATGGTAACAAATTATGTACTCAAGTTTGAGAAAATAATTTTTTTTGAAAATTTACAATACAATTTACTGAGTGTTTCTCAAATTTATAATCAAAATTATACCACTTTATTTGATAACACTTATTGTTACATTTTTAAGCTAGGTTTTTCAGTTCCAGCAGATTGGATCCTTCTTAAAGAATCAAGAAAAGGAAACACATATGTTTTGGATAGGAAGAACACCTTTATAACAAGCAAAGAAACCTGCCTAATTTCTAAATCTTCAGAAGATGAATCTCAACTGTGGAATAGAAGGATGTCTCATTCAAATATGATGAATATGAACAAGCTGGTGAAAAATGACTTAGTCGTTGGTCTACCAAAGAAAGAATTTTTATTGTTCTAATCATTGTTCTTTATGTTATAAAGGAAAACAACATAGGGTGTCTCATAAATCCAAAACAATCAACACAAACACAACACCACTCAAAATGTTTCACATGGATCTTTTTGGTCCAACCAATGTGATGAGCATTGGCAAAAGGCAATATTGTTTAGTGATTGTTGATGATTTCACTAGATTCACATGGGTCTTTTTCTTAAAACAGAAAAGTGAAACATCAGAAACATTAATGGAGTTTATCACTAAGATTGAAAATCGACTTGATTTGAAAATCAAAATTTCAAGAAGTGATAATGAGTCTGAATTTGTTAATCATGTTTTATATTCCTTTTGTAGGAACAAAGGCATAACAAGACAATTTAGTGTACCAAGAACTCCAAAATAAATGGAGTTGCTAAAAGAATAAACAAAACTCTCATTGAAGCAGCAACAACAATGCTAGCTGATTCACATCTACCAATCACTTTTTAGGCTGAAGTAGTAAACACAGTAATCAATGTTCAAAACAGAACATTAATTGCCAAAGGACATAACAAAACACCATATGAGCTTTTATTCAAAAGAAAACTTTTCATAGGATATCTTAGATGTCACACCCCAACCTTGACGGCGGAAACGTCGAGGTGTGAGGGTTAAGATTGTTCACAGCCACATAACGCTATGTTAAAATGTAAAATGCCATTAATCAATTGTTTCAACGTCATATACATCAAGTCTCATGAATAGTAGAACAAACAAAAATAGAAATCCAATTTTTTTTCTTATTAAGTCTAGGTCCATGTCCTAGGTTTGAGCATTTCTTCAATCATCATTAAGCTTGCACATTACCTGAAACATGTTGAAAATAAAGTCAACTAACGAGTTGGTGAGTTCTCATGGTT